>CM069143.1:25020041-25227541 GCA_035221665.1 Okamejei kenojei | reverse complement strand
GCGGTGACGTTTCGGGTCTGAACCCTTCAGACTGTATCTTCGCCCCACTGGAAACGCCACCAACCCAACTGCAGGTTATTTTCTCTGGAAGGTGTCGTTCTTAGATGTTTATCGGGGGCAGGGTTTGAGATCAGGGGAGGCAGAGACGTATACCAAGAGCTGACCGAAACCGGCTGCAGTTTCACGGCTGGCGACGGGCGTTGACAGGAGCCGCGGCTGGCGACAATCGCGGGAAGGACAGGTTTTTCCAGTTGCGTCTCAGAGCCAGCGCTTGTGCCAGTCCTTGCGCAGGTAACAAATAGTTCGCATTTCATAAGACAATACTTTCTCCCCCGGACCTCCCATAACTGCAAGAGGCAGGCAGTGACAGTGAGCAAGTGCAAATGACAGAGAGCCCCTGGGAGACGGGCCGAGCGGACACGTGGTACAGAAAGGGAGAGGCAGTCACTCCCGCAGGCAGGCGCGCTGGCTCACTAGACAGGCATGAGGCAAGTGCTGGTTTATGCGTGTAATTGGCGGCATGCAGGTACAGCAGGCAGTGAAGAAAGCTAGTGGCATGTTGGCCTTCATTGCGAGAGGATTTGAGTTTAGGAGCAAGGAGATCCTACTGTAGTTGTGCAGGGCCCTGGTGAGACCGTACCTGGAGTATTGTGTGCAATTTTAGTCACCTAATTCGAGAAGGAACATTATTGCTATTAAGGGAGGTTCACCAGGTTAATTCCCGGGATGGCGGGACTGACATATGATGAAAGAGTGGGTCGACTGGGCGTGCATTCACTGGAATTTAGGATGAGAGGTACTGATTTTAGCTGATCAGCCATGATCATATTAAATGGCGGTGCTGGCTCGAAGGGCCAAATGGCCTACTCTTGCTATTTTTCTATGTTTCTATGATTAAGGAATAACGTTTATTGCAAGGAACACCAACAAAGTCCGATCAATGATAGTCCGAGGGTCACCAAAGAGGTAAATAGTAGTTCAATACTGCTCTCTGGTTGTGGTAGGATGATTTAGTTGCTTGTTAACAGCTGGAAATAAACTGTCCCTGAATCTGGTGGTTTGTGTTTTCACACTTCTATATATTTTTCCTGATTGGTTTCATTTGGAAAAGGAGTACGGGACAGGCTGTATACAAACGGGAATGACTTTAAAGAGGCGACACGGGGTGGGCATAAGTCCTGGGCTCTCGGCAGCTTGACGCAGGACTCCCCCACCTCAACCTCCCACCCCCACCCTCAGCCCTATCCCCACCCTTACTCCCACTCTGCTCCTCCACCACTATCACTCCGACCCGTACCCTTCCACAGTTTAGTGTGCGCGGAGTGTGGGGGGGGGGGGGGGGCGGGGATACCCTACTCCTTAGAACTTTCCTGCACTGTAAGAGTCTCTATCACGCTGCCCGCGGGACAGCCGCGCTGGAATGAGACGGCGACCCCCCGCTTGCAGACCATGGATTTGCTCAGAGGGTCCGATGTGTCACGTTGCACAAGTAGGTGGACAGCAGGGGCCAAAACCGCGCCCAACGTTGTTATCCCGTGGCCGTCTGCATGCGTGCCAGCATCAGGCTGGGTGTAGAGGCAGTGTATGCGGGCATCAAGTTCACAGTGTGCCGCTGTTCTACCTGTAGCCAGCAACACAAAGGATGGGCCTGGGATCATTGCCATACAATGTCATAGTCAGCTCGACCTTTGCTACGCTTCCTGTCCTTTGCATAAAAGTTCTCCCTGCACCAGGCAGTGGTCAGCACGGAATGTCTGCAGGATAAAGACTCCATTGATCCTGAGCAGCGCTGTCCAGACCAACACTCTGACCATCGGGTCATGAGCTCAACTACAGGCACCAGCCCTAGTCTCCTAGAGGGGCTGCCCCATCACAGCATGCACTCCTTCCTTTATGTTTCCTTTGCTCATTATATGAACGAGGGCTATTTTTGAAATAGGAAGGACTGCGCATATGTGTATCAGGGCTCTGAAATCCACAAGTGCCCAGGTGATGTACCGAGACAGGCATCAACTGCAGGAAGACCATCGTCTCGGTGAAATATGCTCTTTCGACTGCCAGAAGTGTGTTGGTCTCCCAGCAGAGCAAAATGTCTGTCAGGCCAAATCTAGTCAAGAGCATGTACTGAAGCTTGGTGTAGCCAACAGCAAGGCTCTGTGGGGGAGGACCACAGTCAAGGGTCCGCTCTTTGACACGGAGGGGCTGGATTCTGTGCAAAAGCCTCTGGAAACATGGAATTAGATCAGTACAGCGCAGCAACAGATCACTTGACCCGCCATGTCTGGGCCGAACATGATGCCAAATTAAATCAATCTCCTCCGCCTTCACGTGCTCTGTCCCTCTATTCTCTGCTGCTTCATCTGTTGTCTAAATGCCTCTTAAATGGTGCTATCATATCTGCTTCCTCCATTTCATCTGACAGAACATTCCAAGCACATACCACACCCTGTGTAAAAATATTTGCTTCAAATCTGCTTTCGGCTTTGTCCCTTTGACCTTAAAGCTATGCCCTCTAGTATTTGACATTTCCACCCTTGTTCTGGCTGCTTACTGGATGCCTCTCATCATGTTATATGTGTCTAACAGGTGTCCCCTCAGCCTCTGATATTTCCCAGAAAACAAGGCACCCCTTTATTTAGGTTTAAAAAGGAACTGCAGATGCTGGAAAAATCGAATGTAGACAAAAATGCTGCAGAAACTCAGCGGGTGAGGCAGTATCTATGGAGCGAAGGAATAGGTGACGTTTCGGGTCGAGACCCTTCTTTAGACTGATGTGGGGGTGGGGGGCGGGAAGAAGAAAGGACGAGGCGGAGACAGTGGGCTGTGGGAGAGCTGGAAAGGGGAGGGGAAAGAGGGAGAAAGCAAGGACTACCTGAAATTGGAGAAGTCAATGTTCATACCGCTGGGGTGTAAGCTACCCAAGCGAAATATGAGGTGCTGCTCCTCCAATTTACGGTGGGCCTCACTGGCCATGGAGGAGGCCCAGGACAGAAAGGTCGGATTCAGAATGGGAGTTCAACACCTCTGCTCAGTTCGCAATATATGGGCTCCCACAGCCCACTTTCTTCTCCCCCCGCCCACCCCCATGTCAGTCTGAAGAAGGGTTTCGACCAGAACCGTCACCTATTCCTTCGCTCCATAGATGCTGCCTCGCCCGCTGAGTTTTTCCAGCATTTTTGTCTACTCTCTATTTAGGTAATACCTTTTAATCCAGTCAGTGTTTTGATAAATACCGTGTGCCCTTCTCGAAAGTCTCCACTTCCTTGTTGTAACGGGGAAAACAGAACTACACACAATACTCCGAACGCAGCCTATTCAAATTCTATAAAGCTGCACAAGATATTCCAACTTTTATGCTCGACGTCCCGACCGATGAAGCACCTTCTTTACGACTCTCGCTACTTGCGTTGTCACCTTCAGTGAGCTATGGACTTGCACCCCAAGTCCTACACTGTGGACCATCAATGCTTCCAAGGGTCCTGCCATTGACTGTATACTTTCCTCTTACATTTGATCCCCCAAAGTAAAAACCACACACACACTATATATATATATATATATATATATATATATATATATATCACAAAATGTCCCAGCATCAGCACCAATTCCTGCAGAACTCCACAGGTTATATACCTCCAGTCACAGTAACGCCTCTGCTCCTCTACCCCCTAACTCCAAGACCAGGCACCCTGGAGCCTATGTGGCCACATATCGGGAAGCGGGAGCTGTGAATGGTACTGCCTAATTGTGGCTAATTGTAGCGGGAGCCCGACTACTTACTGTGTTCATATTCTGGTTATAGCTGTTTAGCAATTACAAGTCTTCATTGACAAAGCACCGAGTCCCAGTAAGGCCCATTTGCTACAGCAATGACAGAACGGTATAACACAGACCACTCGGCACATCGTGTCCATGCCTGACAGACATGGGCTTGAGGTAATCGCACGCCCAGTTCTGGGTCGGCAGCGCTGTCGGTGACTGACCTCGATGTAGTGTGTAAACATGGGGACGGTCTCTCCCCCCCCCAACCCCTCCCCCTCTCCCCCCAAATACCCCCCCCCCCCCCCCCCCCCCCCCCCCCCCAGGCAGTGAGTTCCAGACCCGCTGCCACAGATTCTCGTGTAGACGACTTGTTCTATTAGATCTTATTTGATTGCGCACGCCGGGTTGATTGTATTTGTCGAAACAGGGCGCACCACGTGAAGGTTGCAGTCCCCACCCCGGGCTGCAGATGATGGAATCTGATTGGAAAGGAAGGTGAAGCGTGGATCCCAATAGTGGCGACGGTGGGAGCTTGACAGGGTAGATTTTGAAGGTAGACACAAAATGCTGGAGTAACTCAGCGGGCCAGGCACCATCTCTGGAGAGAAGGAATGTGCGACGTTTCTGGTCGAGACCCTTCTCCCATTCCTTCTCTCCAGAGGTGCTGTCTGTCCCGTTTAGTTACACCAGCATTTTGTGTCGACCTTCGATTTAAACCAACACCTGCAGTTCTTTCCTATACAAGGTAGATTTTGAGGTGCTTTCACTGGAGGGAGAGTCATGAACAAGGCATCCAAGCAGCGAAGCAAGCGGTGGTCAATGAAAGGTGAGATGGCTAGAAATGTGTGATGTCAGAGGGTGGTGAATCTCAGCTCCAGGCGCTGCTGGACGCTGTTTTATTGGATTTATCTAAGATCGATAAGTATTTGAAAGATGGAGGAACGAAATGGCGCAAAAGGGGAATTGAGGCCAGGATAGATGACCCATGATCACATTGATCGTGGGACAGAATTGAGGGGCGGAGTGGCCTAGCGTTACTTGTGATACCTCCGCCTCGTACACCTCCCCCCCCCCCCCCCCCCCTTTCTAATCCTCTGGGTTACTATCCAGCATCTGAGCCAAGCCTGAGCCGTGATCCGTCAGTCTCGGGCTCACTATGTGACGCCAGGCCAGGGACAGGGGGTGGGAGGTGAGCGTCAGGAGACGGAGAGGGGGGAGGGGAGAGGGGAGGCTCTGGGCACTGCGCCCAAACCCCTTCCCCAATTTACCCCCACTGTGGGAGGGGTCCTGACACCAAGCCGCCGGCCTCCAATGCGAGATAAAGAAAAGAGACAAGTCGATGCAAACCGCCTTTATTGAAATTCCAACAGAGATGCAGCGCAGGCGGCGGGACCATACCCTGCCCCTCCCATCGTCAGCAGGATCTCCCACGCCTCCCTCCCCCCCCCCCCCCCCCCCCCAAACCACACGCAGCACCCCAGCCTCCCGGGCACCCCCCCCCCCCCCCCCCTCCGCCCACCCATCTAAGGGCTGGGATGACAGGAGGGTGCGCCTTTCACAATCTCCCACCCCCTCACCAGCCTGCCCATCTTGCCCCCCCCCCCCTCCCCTCAGCTGCACGCAGCGGTGGGGGTTCCCTGGTGGGAAGGAAGATGGCAGATCAGTCCCCCCTCACTCGTCACCGTCGGGGGCAGCTCCGATCCCACCGGCCAATGGCGTCTGTCACTCCTGCCGTCCCACTGGATATTCCCGTCACTCTGCCCATTCCACTGGATATTCCCATCACTCCGCCCGTCCCACTGGATATTCCCGTCACTCTGCCCATTCCACTGGATATTCCCTCTCACACGGGCCCGTCCCACTGGATATTCCCGTCACTCCGCCCGTCCCACTGGATATTCCCGTCACTCCGCCCGTCCCACTGGATATTCCCGTCACTCCGCCCGTCCCACTGGATATTCCCGTCACTCCGCCCGTTCCACTGGATATTCCCGTCACTCCGCCCGTTCCACTGGATATTCCCGTCACTCCGCCCGTTCCACTGGTTATTCCCGTCACTCTGCCCGTTCCACTGGATATTCCCGTCACTCTGCCCGTTCCACTGGATATTCCCGTCACTCCGCCCGTTCCACTGGTTATTCCCGTCAATCTGCCCGTTCCACTGGTTATTCCCATCACTCTGCCCATTCCACTGGATATTCCCACCACTTCGCAAGTTCCACTGGTCATTCCCATCACTCCGGCCGTTCCAACGGTCACTCCCGTCATTCCACTGATGACTCCAATCGGTGCATTGGTCACTCCACTGGTTACTGAAGTCGAAACCTGGGGTTGTGGGGATAAGGTCAGTATCCTCGCAGTGGCACCCGCAGCTCGCGAGCACCATCCAGTCTCAACCACGTCCCCGGTACCCAACCCAGACACACTGGTTCACACACACACCAACAGCCATACTGTATTGCACCAAGCAGTTAAATGCCAGGAGTAACTTGGTTTTGTATCTATCTTCGGTGTAAACTGATCAGCCGGTCCTAGCTACAGCGTTAAATTCAATTTGCCATTCCTTGGCCCACGTTCCCAACTGATCTAGACCCTGTTGTAACTTCAATATCTGTCCCGACTTTTGTACCACGAATGTTGGTGGTATTTACGAATAATATTAACTATTTTATCCTCCTAATGGTTAATGTAGATAACAAACAACAGTGGACCTAGCACCGGACCCCTGCGGTACACCATTGGTCACTGTTTTCCAATCGGAGAAACAATCCTCCATAATTACCCTTTAACTCCTTCTACCACGCCAATGTTGAATCCAATTGGCAAGCTCACCTTGGACTTCATGTCTTCCAGACCAGCTGACCAGCGGGAACATACCAGTCCTTGCAAAAGTCCCCATAAATAACGTCCCCATCACTTCTCTCGGTGCCCTCTCCAAAAAACTACCGGAGTTCATCTCTATCAGAGTAACATTTACACGCGCCGTTGTCATCCCACCCACCAGATTCTCTCCCCACTCTGTCACACACACACATACACACACACACACACACACACACACACACACACACACACACACACACACACACACACACACACACACACACACACACACACACACACGCCAACACACAGACGCACAAACATACACACACAGACACACGCACACGCCAACACACATACACACACCAACACATAGACGCACAAACATACACACACAGACACACAGACACACACACACGCCAACACACATACACACACCAACACATAGACGCACAAACATACACACACAGACACACACACACACGCCAACACACAGACACACACCACGCGCACACACACGCCAACACACAGACACACACCAACGCACACACACACGCCAACACACATACACACATATACACAGACCAACACACAGACGCACAGACAGACACACACACACACACACACCGACACACACACACACATGGACACAGGCACACACATACCATCTCCAAGCACAGCGTGTCCGGGCACGCCCACACTTGTGTTCACCGTCACTCACACACACACAATCACACACAAACCGTCATACACACACACCGCCATCACATACACATTCCCCGCCACAAACATATAAACACACACAGACACACAGACACACACCGTCCGCAACAACGTCGCCTCCCATCACGCAGCTCCCTTCCCCCCGCACTTGGCCCCGCACACACCCCTCGCCGCGGCCCTACCCTGGATGGCCCGGCCCACCCACCGGTCTCGTAGTCCTGTGGGAGGATCAGATTCTTCCTAGAGCCGGTGCAGGAGGTGGTGATGGAGCCCGACTTGGAGCCGGCCCACGAGCCGGTGCGATGACCTCTCGCCGTGGCCCCAGCGGCGGCCTTGCTCCAGTCTGTAGACACAGGAACCGCAATCAGACAGCTGCGGACATCAGTGGCAAACGAACGGCTGTACAGCTGCGGACACTCCCCGCGGACAGTGGGACAGCTTCCTGCACTTCCATCGCCAACATCTGTCCTCCCCCTCCGCCCCCCACCCGTGACTGTCACTGAGCTCAGGGCTAGTCTGGTGTCCCTCGACCAATATCCTCCCGCAGCCCCCCTCCCCACCGCCACCCCTGCGGCGCCCACCGACCACGGGGCAACCGGTACACCACTCCCACAGCCCTCATATCAGCACACATCCTTTACATTTTGCCGCTTTTGCTGTTTCCTAAGCTTCTTGTAACGGGGCAAACCAGAACTGAACCAAATCGAAAAAACTGAAGTAACTCAGCGGGTCAGGCAGCATCTCTGGTGAAAACGAATAGGTAATATTTCGGGTAGAGACAGGTGGCGGTTTGGGTCGCGTCTCGGCCCGAAACATCACCTATTCCCTTTCTCCGGGGATGCTGCCTGTCCCGTTACCTTACTCCAGATTTGTATGTCTATTTTCTATTTAAACCAGCATCCACAGTTCCTTCCTACACAATACTCTAAATGTGGCCTGACCAAAATGTTATAAGGCTGCATCGTGACTTACTGACTTTTATACTCATTGCCCTGACCCATGAGGGCAAGAATACCATGCGCCATATTTACCTCTCTGCCCAGTTATGTTGCCGCTTGCAGGGAATTGTGGACCCGATTGGACCCGAAGCTTCCTCTGCACATCAATTTGGTTAAGTGTGCCTTTCCCTTATATTCAAACTCCCAAAGTACAATACCTCATCCTCGCTCGGATTAAACTCCATTTATCCGCCCATTTCTGTGACTGACCTGTATGTACCCTGCTGCAGATTTAGACCGTTTTAGGAACAGATGCAGGAGTGGAGGGCAGCGGGCTCCAGGATGCAGCGCCCTTGCCGTGGAATGCCGCACACGAGGGTGTGTGTGGAGGGGGAAGGCAGTGGGGCAAATGGTGGGGTGGGGGATGGGGGGATGAGGAGGGGGACGGGGTGAGAAGGGGGGAGGGGGAAAGGGTGAGAAGAGGAAGGGGTGAGAAGGGGAAGGGGTGTGGTGAGGAGAGGGGTGGGGCCAGGGGAGGTGGTGGTTAGTGGGGGGGGGGGGGGGGAGGGTTAGGGGTTGGGGAGTAGGGAAGGGAGGGTGGGGCGGGAAGGGTAGGATGGGAGTGAGGAGGAGGAAGGAGGTGTGGGGTAAGGGTAGTGTGGGGGGGGGGAGGTGGGGGGGGGTGAAGGATACGTAGGATGGGGGGAGGTGGTGGGGGGAGGGGTGTTAATGTGGGGGGGGGGTGGGTTTTAAGCAGAGCAGCGGCCCCGGATTCACCGAGGGGGCTCTGGGTTAGGGGCGGGGGTTCGTACCGGAGCACTGGCTGAGCTGCAGGCGGCCGCCGCACAGGTGGATCCTCCACTGGGTCCGCACGTTCTCCTTCAGGAGGCAGTGGAAGACGAAGATGAAGAACCCTGGAGGTGAACAGGGGCTGTGAGGCAACTGCGAGATATCCCGACCCCTCCGACCGGCAACGGGAGCTTCGGCACCCCAGACAGTACAGGAGGCGTCTCGGCCCATCGGCACTGTGCCTTCCCTCCGTGATATTGAAGCTGACTGCACTCACACCTTTCTGTAGCGCCAAGTCGCCGGGCTCGGCCACTCTGGCTGCCCGCCCTGGTCAGGTTTGGAGGGGGGGGGGGTTTTGGGGGGGGGGGGGGGTTTCCTGTTTCCCGGCCTTCGTGTGAGGAGATGCGGGGAGGGCGGCTGGATGTCCGACTCTAGGAGTGGACTGCAGGCCAACCTCCCTCCACCCTCCCATCCACCCTTTCCCCACTCACCCCAACCTTCTTTCACCTACTCGCCCGAACACCCCCCCCACCCTCCCACCCTCACCCCGTCCCTCCCCGCGCGCCCTCGACCTTTCCCCATTCGTCCCCACCCTCTGCCCCCAACTCTCCCCCATCCTCCCGCATTCTCTCCCCGCCCCTCAACCTCACCCCACCCTGCACACGCATTCTTGCCCCAACCCTCCCTCGCACCCTACCCCGCCCTGCCCCGCCCCTGTCCGTCCCCTCCCTCTCCCGTTGGGCGCCGGTGTGCGGTTGTGTGTGGGAGCCCCCTGCCTACCTTGCAGCGTGTTGAGGATGGAGAAGAGATAGGAGAAGGGGAGCTGCGCGGGCCCCAAGGCGAAGAAGCCGAAGGCCCAGGTGAGGCCGAGCAGGACGGTGAGGCTGGCGGTGGCTCGCAGGTGCTGCAGCAGCCGCCCCCCCGAGCTGCCCCCGCGTTGCGCCGAGCGCATGGCCCGCAGCTGCCGCAGCACCACCGCCGCCATGCTGAGGTTGACCAGCAACACCAGGCCGCAGTAGATCACCACCGAGCCGTAGAACGCCGGGCCGCTCCTCAACCAGCAGCTGGCCACACAATAGACAATAGACAATAGACAATGGGTGCAGCAGTAGACCATTTGGCCCTTCGAGCCAGCACTGCCATTCAATGTGATCATGGCTGATAATCCCCAATCAGTACCTCGCTCCTGCCTTCTCCCCATATCCCCAGACTCTGCTATTTTTAAGAGCCCTATCGAGCTCTCTCTTGAAAGCATCCAGAGAACCTCCACTGCCCTCTGAGGCAGAGAATTCCACAGACTCACCACTCTCTGTGAGAAAAAGTGTTTCCTCGTCTCCGTTCTAAATGGCTTACTCCTTATTCTTAAACTGTGGCCCCCTGGTTCTGGACTCCCCCAACATCGGGAACATGTTTCCTGCCTCCAGCATGTCCAAACCCTTAACAATCTTATTTGTTTCAATAAGATCCCCTCTCATCCTTCTACATTCGAGAGTGTACAGGCCCAGCTGCTCCATTCTCTCAGCATATGACAGTCCCGCCATCCTTGTAACCTTGTAAACCTACGCTGCACTCCCTCAATAGCAAGAATGTCCTTCCTCAAACTAGGGGACCAAAACTGCACACAATACCCCGGGTGTGGTCTCACTAGGGCTCTGTACAACTGCAGAAGGACAGGGGTCCGGTCAGCGGCATCCGGGGAGGCCCCACACCCACACCCAGAGGGTCCGCGGAGAGGGGGGGGGGGGGGGGAGTGGGGGGAAGGAGGCGAGAGAGAGGAGAAAATGGGAGAAAGGAGAGAGACGGAGATGGAGAGGGGAAGGGAGAGCGGGAGAGAGAGGCGAGAGAGGTGGAGAGCAAGGGGAAAAGGAGAGAGAGTGAGAGGGGTGAGAAGGAGGGCAGACAACAATCGCCATCCCTCCCTCCCCGTGAACCCCTCTCCAGCGTGTTGGGGGTGGTGCGGCACACGGCATCCTTTCATTGATACCCTGATTGTAGCCACTTCAGGTGACAGGACCATCCCCACTCTGACCATCAACTCTGAGCGGCGACGGAGGGATTCGGACTGGTCGGATAGGGAAATGACGGAGAGTGGGGAGGATGAGTGGGGGGGGGATGGGGAGAGGGACGGTTGGGTGAGGGGTGAGAGGGGAGGCGGGATGGGGGAAATGACAGTGGAGACGGGGAGGCGAAATGGACGGGGGGGGGGGGAGAGGGAGGCGGGTTGGGGGAGGGCGAGAGGAGGGAGGAGAGGGACGAAGAAAGGGGGGGGGGAGAGGAGGCGGCGGGGAGGTGGTCACGGAGCGGACTCCGGCCAAGTGTCTACCTACAAGTTGCTCAGCGGCCCCGCAGACTTCACCTCCTGGGGTCCGTACGCAGCCACGTCGATGGACAGCACGCAGATGACAACAACCGCCGGCAGTCCTGGGGAGCAGATAACATCGGCAGCGGGCTCACTGACTGGCCGCAGCATCCACCACAATCCCCGCCCTACACCCGCGCTACTCACACCAGACCCGTCCTACTCCCAAATATACACCCTCCGGCTCCACCCAAATTAACGCCCGATCCGCCCCACTCACCCCAACCGATCAGGCAGAACTTGAAGAGGTAATGGCGGATGTAGATGTTGAAGACCCGGACCAGCGCGAAGTACATGTGGATGGACTCGACACACATCCAGGAGCAGGAGCTGAGAAGTAGGTAGTGCAGCGTGGCGGCGGCAGCCACACACACCCCGCGTTGGCCGAAGGACAACAGCCAGGAGTTGGTGAGGAACGCCATGTTCAGCAGGAAGAGCGAGGCGCACAGGTTGACCAGGATCTTGGCCGGGTAGTCCTGCCGCAGGTTCCTGGGGGACAACGCGGGCATCAGTCCATCGGATCGCGGCCTGCCATCGCCTGGGGAGGATGGAAGCTACCGTGGCCCAAAGCCCACGCTGGCGGGGCCACGATCACCCCTCGCCCACACCTGCCCCGACCTCTCTGATATTCACCCCACCCTGACCTTGACCTCACTCTGCCCATGGCCCTTTTCTCCAGCCCTCCCTGACCGTGGCGCTGAGCCCAGGCTGAGGAAGGGTCACGGCCAGAAACGTCGCCTATTGCTGTTCCCCAGAGGGGCGGCCTGACCTGCTCCGTTACTCCTCGAACTTTGTGTCTATATCTTTGGTCGAAGCCAGCATTTGCAGCTCCTTGTTTCTACATTCTGACCCCACACCGAGTCCGCCGCCTTGGGGAGGGAGGTCCTTACCCAAAGGCCATGTAGGTCATGAGGATGAGCCCCAGGAAGAAGGACGAGATGCCGCAAGCCCACGTGTGTGATGAGGGTGAGGATCCACAGGTTGAGCGGGTCGATCGTCTGCCCGGAGATGTCCTACGGGAGACACAGCCGGTGACTACCAGCCCGGAGCCACTGACAGTCCGAAGATGAGGGCCCGAGCGGGCAGCTTCCCGGCACAATGACGCGGAACGCATTGCGACCGGGATAGCGGGAGCAGGGACGGCGGGGTGGGACAGACGCGGAGGGCGGAGCCGCGAGGAGGTCGTTACTCACCAGTAAGATGCCGAAGTGGGTGAGGTGGTCGCAGGAGCAGTTGGTGTAGTCGCCGCTGCTGCTCGTAACCTCACAGCCCGAGCCGTTCCAGCCGCCCGCTCCGCCTGACGACACCACACGGGGCATCCGGAATATGAGTCACAGCGAACCTTGCCTCCCCCCCCCCCTCCCCACCTCCAGCCCGGAGTCTCCCCCCCCCCTTCCACCCAGCCACCCCCCCGCCCTTGTCTTCCCCTCAGCCCGGTATCTCCTTCACCCCACCCCCTGCCCCTACCACCGTGCCCTCTCTCTTGGGGAGGTGGGGGTGGGCGGGATTGTCCTTGGGCAGGGAAGGGGTGTAGCAAATGGTGTAGAGCCAGGTCGGAAACCGGGGTAGGGGTGGAGGAGGGGAAAAGATCCGGGAGAAGGGGGTGGTCCCGAAGGGGTGATGGGCAGAGGAAGCGAAATGGTTCCGGGAGAGGAGAGGGCTGGCGAAGGCGACGCGTTGTTAGAACGGAGACGAGGAAACACTTTTTCTCACAGAGAGTGGTGAGTCTGTGGAATTCTCTGCCTCAGAAGGCGGTGGAGGCCGGTTCTCTGGATGCTTTCAAGAGAGAGCTAGATGGGGCTCCTAAAAATAGTGGAGTCAGGGGATATGGGGAGAAGGCAGGAACGGGGTACTGATTGGGGATGATCAGCCATGATCACATTGAATGGCGGTGCTGGCTCGAAGGGCCGAATGGCCTACTCCTGCACCTATTGTCTATTGCCTATTGTCTATTGTGTGACCACAACTCACGGTGCTGCCGAAAGTCCCAGAAGACGCAAGTCACCCGCTGACCGCTCTGACAGAGAAGAAAAACAGCGTTAGATCAATGCAGAAACACCCCCTTCCCCCACTCCGCCCGTCTCCACGTTTACTGCCGAGCCCAACACCACTCCCGCACTGAACCCGACCTCGCCCTCTGAGGCGGGGCATCACATCATCCGTTGTCATTCGACGCCTCGCGTGTCACACGTCCCGCTCGGCACATGACAACAGACCAGACATCGGGTGTGCATCTGACGAGGTCTCTTACCTCCTTTGGTTTTAAGTGGCGAAGTGTGACCTGCACCGGTTCCTTCAGGTTTTGAACACTGGTCTCCCCGATGCTGCTAGATACCACGTAACTGTTGAGGACCAGGCCGCGGAGATGCGAGTCCTGCAGTCGTTGAACAAAGCAGAGACCCAACACGGACCGTGAACAGAGGCAGCGAGGGGGACGCCAAAAACCTCCAGACATCGCATGTGCTGGTCCGGTATTGTGCGAAGAGGAACGTTGACCGTTTCTCTCTCCATATACGCTGCCCGACCTGTGGAGAGTTTCTAACATTCTCTCGTTTGTAGCTGAGAAGCTGATAATGTTACCGATAGATAACACAATCTGACATCAAATAATATCGACCAAGAACTACATTGAGATATACTGATATCGAGAAATGCAGATTTACTAATGAATCAGATGATAGAGTCTTAGAATCACAAACATGAAGTCATACAGTAGGATATAGTCCACACGGCCCAACGTGCCCGTGCCCCAACTACACTGGCCATTCTGTCCCGCGTTTGGCCATATCCCTCTCAACCTTTCCTGTCCAGATGAATTGTTTAAAATATTGTTATAGTACACGCCTAAAATACGTCCTATAGTAGGTCTCCATAGACCCACCACCCTCTGTGTGAAAATGTTGCCTTCAACATCCTGTTAAATATTTCCCCTTTCACCTTCAACCTATTTTTTTTAACCTTGATTCCCCTACCCCGGGTAAAACACCGTGCATTCACCCTGTGCACTCCCCCTCGTGAATTAATACACTTCTGGAAGATCGTCCCCTTATCCTCCTGCACTCCCAGGAATAAAGTACTAGCCTGTCCATCTTCTCCCTTTGGCTCAGGTCAACAAATCCTGACAACATTTAATCTTCTCTGCACTCTTTCTAGCTCAACGACATCTTTGGTCTGTATTGGGCCTACACGATCTCCCGGTTGCCAAACACTTTAACTCATCTTCCAATCCCCACACTGACCTTTCTGCCCTGGGCCTCTTCCACTGTCAGATTGACGCCATACGCAAATTGGAGGAACACCACCTCATATGTCGCTTCGGCAGCTTACGATCCAGCGGTATGAATATTGATTTGTTTAGCTTAAAGTAATCCGTGCAGCCCCCCCCTCTCTCTCTCTCTGTCCAACCCCTACGCTAGACGTGATACTAGTTTCACTGTCATCCTGCTGAGTTCCACTATTTGTATTACTCGTTATCACACTCCCCACAGCCAACAATGGACCATTGTGGGCTCCACTTTTCCTTGGTCATCGTTGGCTTTGATCAGTCTGTTTGTACATTTTTCATGACTTTGTTCCATGTACATTTTCATATCTCTCGTTTCCTTCCCTTGACAGTCTGAAGAAGAGTCTCCACCCGAAACGTCACCTATTCCTTCTCCCCGGAGATGCTGACCCTCTGAGTGACTCCAGCTTCTTGTGCCTATCTTCCATGTAAACCAGCACCTGCAGTTCCTTCCCGCACGCCTTTTCCTTTTTGCCAAAACTGAGAACGATACTTCAAATCCAGCCTCGCGCTGTGTACAACTGTCACATAGAGTAACATCCCAACTTCTATGCTCAATGGCTACACAAAAATGCTGGAGAAACTCGGCGGGTGCAGCAGCATCTATAGAGCGAAGGAGATAGGCAACGTTTCGGGCCGAAACCCTTCTATACTCAACATCCTAACTGATGAATGCCAATGTACCCAAAGCCTTCTTGACCACCCTGTCTGCTTGTGATGCCACTTTCCCGAAACTATGTTCCCGTACTGGTAGATGTGGATCATTCAACATATTATCAGAACCAAGCATCACCACAACCACCACACGATGGCAGGCCATCGCCCCAAGTGCGTCGGGATCAATCACTCGCTGGAGCCGACGTGCGGCGAACCGGGTGCTTACGTTAAAGAGTGACGTTTCTCCATAGAACTGGAATTGTATCCGGGACGGGAGAGCTCTAGTGGTCCACGAACCAAATGTTGCGGGGAGTGAAATGAACGCGACAGGATCGGGTGGGGAGGTTTCGTTCAGGTAAACCTGCAACCAAAACATTGCATCAGCTCCAAGCTCAGGGAGAACGCGGTCTCAGTAACCGCGAAACAGCTGATTGTCGCAAAACGGTATTACAAATGTTGATTAGGGAGGAATATTCGCTCCGTTTTTCTATTTGCCTCTCTCCTCCAATCTACCTCAACTAGTGAATGTCTTTCTTTCCCTCCCTCGCGTTCTCTCTTTCTTCTTGTCTCTCCCTCCCTCACACATCACTCACTCAATGGCATCTCCTTTTCCGCCCTATTCCCCTTCTATTGCCTCCCATCCACTTTCCTCGACTCCACTCCCTCCTCTTCAATCCTACTCCCGCCATCCTCGCGTATCCTCCCTCATCTACTTGTGTCGCTTCGCTCTCCATCTTTCCCCCCAAATGCCCAACCCAGACCCCACCTGGTCTGTCCCCCATGTGCCCCCTCCCCTCCCTCCCCTCCTCCCCCCACTCCCGCTTCTCCCCTCCCCTACCCTCCCCCCCCCCCCTCCTCCCCCCCCTCCTCCCCCCCCCCCTCCTCCCCCCCCTCCCCCTTTCCCCCTCCCCCTCCCCCGCCACCTGCTGGGTGAAGCCGTTGATGTAGGAGAGAACTCCGAAGGCGATGTCCCAGAACTGGATGAGGCTGACGTTGACTACGTTGATGGATACGGTGGCCGTGGTGATGTTGAGCTGGGTGCCCGGGAACCGGAGCTGGTTCCCTATCCTCTCCACCAGATGCAGGATGCTGAAACACAAAGCGGTCGTGGGTGCGGAGCCGTGGAGGCGCTGGGTCCTCGTCGAAGGGCAGAGCACCCCGTCTAACCTGCACAGTGGGTGGGGCAGTGAGGGAGCGCCGAGCTGTGGGAAGGGCAGTGAGGAAGCGCAGCGCTGTGGGAGGGGCAGTGAGGGAGCGCTGAGCTGTGGGAGGGGCAGTGAGGGAGCGCCGAGCTGTGGGAGGGACAGTGAGAGAGCGTCGCGCTGTAGGAGGGGCAGTGAGGGAGCGCCGAGCTGTGGGAGCGGCAGTGAGGGAGCGCCGCGCTGTGGGAGGGGCAGTGAGGGAGCGCCGAGCTGTGGGAGCGGCAGTGAGGGAGCGCCGCGCTGTGGGAGGGGCAGTGAGGGAGCGCCGCGCTGACCTGGCGGAGAGCGCCCCCAAGGTGTGCGTCTTCTTCAGCAGGTTGTCGATGATCCCCAGCAAGTCACTGGCCATGTGCACGCTGACGGCGGCCGTGCCCACGATGTCGCACGCCTTGGACACCACGATTTCCAGCTCGTTCTGCGAGAAGTTGTGCGCCGCGGTCGTCAGCTTGAAGATGTGTTCCGCAACCTCCTGCTTGTTCTCTGTCCGGGACACGGTAATAGAGAGGGGTCACCGTCCACGCTTGTCCGCCCGCCCGTCCGCCGCTGGCCGTCGGTCAGACACCCGTCCCGCGGCCCAGACATAGGGAACCTGCCCCTCCACCCGTGTAATCCCACCCCCACTTTGCCCCGGCACCTGCCCACCCTGAAGTTACCCCCCCCCCCCCCCCACCACCACCTCAGTTACACCCCACACACACTTGCATAGGGACCTGTCCATCCCTGTCAGTAACACTCCACTCCCTCTGCTTCTCCTCCTCGCCAACAGCGCGATGCTCCCTCCTCGGTCACCCGGTGACCTTGCAGGATGGGCCGTGACCCCGGTTAATGCAACCGAGAGTCAAGGTCCCTGGGTCAGGTGTTAACCTTTGCCTCCTCGAGGGATGGGGCCAACCGATGGTCAAAAACGCGTAGGGGTGAGGAGGTGGGCAGCTGAACTCCGGGAAGATCCCGCGGGACGTACCGGCGGTGATCTGTAGCGACTCGAGCTCCCCGATGCTGCCCGGCACCGTCCAGCAGGCGCTTATGTTGGGGGGTGACCAGGCGGCAATGTCGATGGACTCCCTCAGCTCGCTGCAAGCAGAGAACACAACGGCCGCAGTCTTTCCCTCGGCCCGAGTAACTCACGGAGCGCCGGCTCGCTCACGGGCTCGGCTCGGCCCGGCCCGCGATATAACGCGCGAACCCCGGGTCAACAGCTTCGCCAAACCGATAACTAAAACCAGGACCGGGTGCTCTGTGTCGGCGGGAGTGATGGGGAAGGGATATAGGGAGGTTTCACGGCAGTCGGGTCACAACCCATGACCCGTACAGTTGCTACGCTACTCCACCTGGAGTACACGCGATGAACTGCAGGTAAGCACTGACCACTGTTTCCAGCGTAGCGGGCCCGTTAAAATCCGCCGAAATTGCCCTTTTTGCGCTGTAAATAATTATGGAAATCGAGATAAGCGTGAGAGACATTTATCCTCCTTCAGAATTCCAAAAGTGAGGAGAAATGACGGTAGATAGAAGCGAGAGCTGAAGGGACAACAACAGCCAAAGTGCTTGGCGAACATTGGCCGTTTGCTCACTGCATTTCGTCAACTAAGGCATTATTTGTGGGGGGGGTTTTATATTCCTTTGGCATCTAAAAAGTTTCTGAAGTGATAAATCTGGCTGTAAAATTTTAAAATCGCCCAAGTTCTCAAGTGGGGTTTTACATACAAAAAGAAAACGCATCTGAAGCAAAATGTACAGCCTGATTTATCACTTCTTTCACTTTTTAGATACCAAAGGAATCAAGAAAAAAACACAAATAATGCCTTACTGTTGATGAAATACAGTGAGCAAACGCGATAATTCCCAATATTTTCAATTTCGATATCTGCACGGCCAATGTTCGCCAAGCACTTTAGCTGCTGTTGTCCCTTCAGCTCTCGCTTCTCTTTACCTTAATTTCGCTTCACCTTTGGGATTCTGAACTTGGGTACATGTCTCTCACACTTACCCCGACTTCCACATTTTTTGCAGCGCAAAAAAAAATCAACATTTTGGCGGTTTTTAACAGGTAGGAAAGTTCGCGTTTCTTGTATTCATAACATATACCGGAAGTTACGGATGTCCTCCAGATAGATTGAGCGGCACCGTGCGTCAAGCCCTATGACCCAGTGACCTTACGTGCAAACCCCCTATTCGGCCACTAAAGGATTGATTAAGTGTCGCATGACTAGGGGACTGGTGCGGTCCCCAGTGTCTGCAGCTTGATCCAGGCGGGTCGTGGGTGCTAGTCCAGAGCTCCCCGTCAGTGCAACGCGCGTGAATAGGGTAACATGGCATAAAATGACACAAAGTGCTGGAGTAATAGTGTGTCACACAGCAAATCTGGAGAACATTCGGGTTGAGGCCCTTCTTCAGACTGATTGTGGGGGATTGGGGGCTGGAAAGTTGGAAAAGAGAGTCAGGACTAAACGTGGCAGGTAGAAGGTCTAAAGGTGAAGATTTGTTTTGACATGCAGATTGATGCTTGGTACAAAGAAAGGAAGGGTGGTGTGAGACAGGATTGAAGAGTCGCGCTTTATCCCCCATCTGATCTCTTCCAGCTTTCTTCTCCTCGCCCCCCCCCCCTCCCCTGCCGAAGAAGGGTGTCGACACGAAACATCACCTATCGAATTATCTCCAGAGATGTTGCCTGACCCGCCGAGTTACTCCGGCATTTGGTGTATTTTTGCGTATTAATATGTATCCGCAGTTTCTTGTTTCTACAAAGTGTATGATATACTTATTTGCCAGTGTTGGTCAGCGTGTTGGATATAAAAGTTGGGAAATCATGTTGCAGCTTTATAAAACATGATTCGGATATTCTGTGCATTTGTGAATTGGTGAATCTAACACTATCTTTTTCCCAAAGGATTGTAATGTTGGCAGTTTCAAAACCTCTAGACCTTCTCCAGACGCCAAGGAAGTTTGAAAGATTACAACTAGCACATCCACTAACTCAGAATATAGAAACAAAGAACTGCAGATGCTGGTTTATACCAAGGATAGAAACAAAGTAACTGAGCGGGCCATCTCTGGTGCAGCAACTTGAAAACTGTAACGTCCAGGTTCAGGGACCGCTTCATCCCAGGCGGTCGGCTATTAAACACTACAACTTCTAATAAACTGAACTACATGGACTATTATTGTTATAGTTGCACTATTATTGTTCGTTTTGTGTGTGTACGTATGTGTACGTGCATATATATATATATCTGTGTATATATATATATATATATATATATACGCACATGCACATACGTACACACACAAAACGAACAATAATAGTGCAACTATAACAATATTAATCCATGTCGTTCAGAGTTTTTTTGAATATATATGTATATATATGATCTAAATATATGTGTATTTGTAAGCATGTGTACATATACATATATCGAACTGTTTTTTCTCTCGTTTATTATATTGGTTACAGTGTACCATGTCTACATATTCTGTCGCTGCTAGTAAGAATGTCATTGTTCTAGCGGGACATATGTTGAGAGAATAGAGCAGCTGGGCTTGTATACTCTGGAGTTTAGAAGGATGAGAGGGGATCTTATTGGAACCTATAAGATTAGTAAGGGTTTGGACACGCTAGAGGCAGGAAACATGTTCCCGATGTTGGGGGAGTCCAGAACCAGGGGCCATTTAGAACGGGGATGAGGAAACACTTTTTCACACAGAGAGTTGTGAGTCTGTGGAATTCTCTGCCTCAGAGGGCGGTGGAGGCCGGTTCTCTGAATACTTTCAAGAGAGAGCTAAACATGGCTCCTAAAGATAGCGGAGTCAGGGGATATGGGGAGAAGGCAGGAACGGGTTGCTGATTACGGATGATCAGCCATGATCACATTGAATGGCGGTGCTGGCTCGAAGGGCCGAATGGCCTACTCCTGCACCTATTGTCTATTGTCTAAAACACTCTTGACTCTTTTCTCCAGAGATGCTACCTGGCCCGCTGAGTTATTCCAGCACTTTGTGTCTATCAGGTCCACTAACTCAGTTGGATCCGAGAACGCCGGGTACCTGGACCAGGGAGTCTATCAGCTATTGCACACCGCACCCGAGGGACAGCGGGTCGGGCAGCTTCTGTGGAGCGAATCGACAGCCGACGGCTTGGATCGGGTCCCTTCTTCAGCCCGACCAAAAACATTGCCGACCACTCCCTGTACATTGGCCCGCTGAGTTCCTCCGGCACTGTGTTTTGCTCAACGTCCCATATCTGCAGCTCCACGTGTCTCTATCGGCCATTGGGTAGAGGTCTACAATTGGCTCCTGTTGGTTTTTGAATCAGTGGGCCTTTATAGTATTACCGCAGTGAAGACTAAATATGTACGGATCCGCCGTCTGCTCACAGGGTCCCGGATGCTGTGAAACTCCTCACCAGTCCCTGTAGGAGTGCGCGCTTGGGTGGGCCAGGCACTTTAGCCGAGCCGTCCTCATGGGCAACGTCGGTGGCCACCAATACGTCCCTTCTTCGCTCGGCCAGGAGTCGCTCGGGCACACGCCGGGGTCTAATGGGGCAGGAACACAAACCACGGTTGATGTCACACAACATCCGTAAATAAAGTGTAAGCCTCTGTTAATATGGGAGGGTGTGAGATGTGATCGGAGGGGTTTCCTTCACAAACTCCTCACCGGCTGCAGACTGGAGCACCAAACCCACCCGCGAACACTGCCCACGGCTCCCCTCCGTCCCGACGCGGACATTGCGGGCTGCGTGCATTGTCCTGACACGGGGAGGGGGGACCGGCGATGTGGCCTCCTGTACCGGTCTCGCCCGGTCTCGGTCCGGTGACCCTCTTGCTCTGGGCCGATGACCACGGTGTTCCCGGCTGGTGACCCCGGTGTCCTTCCGATGACCCCGGTGTCCTGCAGGTGACCCCCGGTAACTGGTCCAGTGACCCCGGTGTATGAGAGCCGGTGGCGCAATGTCGGGGCCGGTGACCCCAGTGTCCGGTTCGGTGACCCCGGTGTCGGGACAGATATGGACGCCATCTGATGACCGGAGACGTCGTGAAGACGGTGGTCGCTTTCAGGAAGGTCATAAGGTCATACGTGATAGGAGTAGAATTAGGCCAATCGGCCCAGGTCTACTCTGCCATTCAATCATGGCTGATCTACCTCTCCCTCCTAACCCCATTCTCCTTCCTTTTCTCCATAACCTCTGACACCTATCTGTACTAATCCAAAATCTCTATCCCTGCCTTAAAATATCCACTGAGGATATCCAATATCCTCCACAGCATTTTGTGGCAAATAATTCCACAGATTCACCACCGTCGGACTAATTTTCTCCTCATCTCTTTCCTAAAAGAACGTCCTTTAATTTAGGCTCTGACCTCCTGACCTAGTGTCGCCCACTAATGGAAAGATCCTCTTCACATCCACTCTATCCAAGCCGTTCACTATTCTGTTTGTTTCAATGAGGTGTCGCCCTCCCCCCCCCCCCCCCCCCCCCCCCATTCTTGTAAACCCCAGTCGCCAAACACTCATAGGTTAACCTACTCATTCCTGGGATCATTCTTGTAAAGCTCCTCTGGGCCCTCTCCAGAGCCAGCACATCCTTCCTCAGATATGGTGTCCAAAATTGCTCACAATATTCCAAATGTGGACTTACCAGCGCCTTATAGCCTCATATCCCTGTTTCGGTATACAGACCCTCTTGAAATAAATGTTTACATTGAGTTTGCTTTCTTTACTACCGATTCGACGCAGATTAACTTTTTGGGACTCCCAAAGTCCCATTGCCCTCCGATTTCTGGATTCTCTCCCACTTTAGAAGACTATGCCTTTAATCCAACAACCAAAATGCATGACTCCGCACTTTACCATATTTCATCTGCCACTTCTCTGCCCACTCTCACAACCTGTCCAAGTCCTTCTACAGAGTCCCTGCTTTATCCACACTACCTGCGCTTCCATCTATTTTCGTTTCATCTGCAAACTTGGGCACAAAACCTTCAATCCCCTCGTCCAAATCATTCATATACAACATGAAGCGTAGCGGCCGCAACACCGACCCCCTCGGAACTCCGCTAGTCACTGGCAGCCAACCAGATAAAGCCCCCTTTATAGCCATTCTTTGTCTTCTGCCATCCAGCCAACCTGCTGTCCATGTTTGCATCTACCCTTTGATACCGTGGGCTCTTATCTTCCTTAGCAGTCTCACGTGTGGCACCTTATCAAAGGTGTCCGCTGTCTATCCATCTCGCCTCTCATAATATGGACACCTATCTGTCCCACTCAGCCCCCTCCGATCCTTAACGGATGCGACTTCTGCAGTCGTCGTTCCCCCCCCCCCATGGCTGGAACACCCCGTCACTGGCGACACCCCGGTGACTCTCCTCCGCACCCTCTCCAGTACAGCCACGCCCTTCTCACAGTCACAACAGTGTACACACAGTGCCCCATCTGTGTAAGTGTCCATCTGTGTAACAGCGTCCATCTGTGTACACACCGTGTCCATCTGTGTACACACCTTGTCCATTTGTGTACATACTGTGCCCCCCTTCCCAACATTGTTCTCCTTCGCCCCCCCGCCCCCATCTCCCACACTCGCCGCCCTGTTACCAGACTGTCCCTGGCGCTGCCCCACTCCCAGTGACCCGGAGAGACGCCGCACCGTCAGTGCCGTTCTCCACTTGCGGAGGAAGATCAGATGGCTTCGCTCTCGCAAAATCAAGGGAGATGGGAACGAGCACGGAATCTCCGGCCACGGGTAACTGGGGTTAGTGTACAGCAGGCAGCATGGACAGTAAGGGCCGAAGGGCCGGTTTGAGCACTAGGCGCCTCTCTGACCAGCGGCAAGGGCCGGTTACCGAGGTGATGGACGGCGATGGTGTCGGGGTCAGCGGCCAAGGTCATCGACGCTCCCGGGTAGTGTCCGCTCCGCAGCCGCTCTCCGATCTCCCGGCGGATCTGAGATTCCGGCGCTACCGACGTTGCCTCCAGTCGGAAATCACAGCGGTACCTGCGGTGATACAGAGGGTCAGATTCCGTCTGCGGCTTCACCTGAACCAACGCGCCGACCAGCAATCCCTCAGCTCCTACCTGTCCGCGGTCAGAACGGTCCGATCCAGCTGCAAGCAAAAGACGGAGACATTAGACTTACTCAGGCCATTCACAGCAGTGTGGGATGGAGAGCCGCACTGTGCGAGGGGCAGTACTGGGGGAGCGCCGCACCATTTAAAACAACATTTATTATACATAAATTGTATTCAGAAATCAAAACTAAACATACAGAGTATTAACACAATCAAAGACAGCCTACAAACAAACAAACGATCATCAAGTTAATATAACGCCAACTTTATCAACAAAACACTCGACCTCCCGCGGCGACCAGCGTTCACGGAAGGCCCCGTGGACACCGCGTGTTCCCTCTCCACGGACACAGGCCCAGAAAAGGGGCAGGCAGTCAACCCCGGTGCCAAAACGTAAGGAACTTGAGTGTAGCCAAAACTTGCGGAACAGCCCCTTCAAATAGTCAAACAGGGGCTGCAACCTCCCACACTGCATGTACAAATAAAGCATGGCGAGTCCGTGACCTGGCTCAAGTATCTGTACACGACACTGCCATGTGCAACACTCTCCACCCCAGATCCCCGATGGAAAGGGGAGGACTCCCTTATGGAGAGACCTCCTCTGAGGACCACTCCCGCCGTCAGGTGGTAACACTGGACGGAAGACAAGGACGAGGAAGTGCAGAGTGTGCAGGAGAAGCCTCTCCGCGTCACGGAACCAACAATGCCGCTGGTGGTGTGCAACAGGACTGGGCGTGTCGTGTTTGGTCGGAAGGCAGGGCGGGGCAGGGCGGGGCGGTATGTGCGCTCCCCAGCCTCACCGATCATTCACAGAGAGGGTAGTGAACGTACGGTCAGTCAGCTCTGACTCACCACTGGAGAGGTTCCGCTGCTCCGTTGGCTGCCCGCGTCCCTGAAAAGTACAAAATGTCCCATCACTGATCAGATTGCAATTGGCTGCTGCGGCAGCTCGCCAACAATGCAGCGGCTGGACGATATTCCCCATGGTTGTGGCATCCACACCGAGTGGATAAAGGTTGGGACGCGGGTCTGAGGGCGAATTGTTCGGGGGAGGGGTGGGGGGGCTTGGAGGCAGGACCTTACACCGCGCTGACCGAGACACGGCGTGCAGGCGAGGGGGCTGGTGTGGCCGGGGCGGTGGGCCGAGCGAGGAGCCTGTCCAGGAGCCGTGTGTCTCCGTGGCAACTGTTGTTAGAAACCTGAAGTTAAAGCGAATGCTGGCATTCCCGGCGAGCCAGACAGCGTCTGTGGGGAGAGACACAAGGTGAAGATCGTCGACCAGAGGTGGCCACGTCAGACTCTGACGACGGGGCGATGTGGCGTGTTTTCGTCTAGGTTGTTGTCTAGAGGTACAGCATGGAATGAGGCCATTCGGCCCACCGAGTCTGCACCGTCTATCGATTAGCCGTTCACACTTGGTCTATGTTATCCCACTTTCTCATCTCTCCATACACAGTAGAGACAATTTACAGAGGCCAATTAACCTACAAACCCACTGGAGCGTGGAAGAAAACCGGAGCACTCGGAGAAAACCCAAGCGGTCACAGAGAAAACGTGCAAACTCCACACAGACAGTGGCTGGGATCAATGCAAGGGCCCTGTGGTCAGTCGGGGATGGCGCCTGATCTCGGTGCGCTCGCTTGGAAGAGGGTAGTGGGCAGAAGGCAGCGAGGTTGGTTCTGATCGGTGAGCGGGCCAGCGCAGTCACCGGGTTTGTGACATCCCCGGTGCCGGGCGCGGCACCGCCACCGGGTGGGCATAGGTGGCGGCGGGGAGCGGCTGCTCGGCAGGGTGCGTGCGGTGTCCGAGGGACTGGGAGCGGAGATGTGTCGGAGGGAGGCAGGGGCAGTGAGGGGGGGGGGGGGGGGAGAGGTACAGACCCCGTGACATAGAGAACCACCTTCCACATTAAACGCCTCTCCACTGAAATCACCACCGAACTATTACCCCGGTCAATACCAGCTCTCCCCTGACCCCCCTGTACACTGTACCCCCTCCCCACTCAACCCACCCCGAACTGACGCTCCACTCACCAACCCTGCATCACTCCAGACCCACCTTTGCTTCAGCAGCTTCACGTCGAGCAGCACCAGCTTCGGCCGGAACATGTTGTGCAGCTACAGGGGGCAGAGAGAAGGTTAATAACTGCAGGCATCTCCGGCCTAGACCCGCCCCTCCGGCCCCACAGCGGCTCACTGCACGCATGGTGCCCTGCGCTCTTTAGCCTGCTCTAACGTGGTCTGGTTACTTACTGTACCCGACAATGTACCGTATCATTCATTGTATGTTTATTCGTGTGTCCATGCGTTGTCGGGGCCGCTAAACAACAGCAAGTAAGGATTTCACTGTCCATGTGACGTTTCAACACTCTCGACCTTCTGACTGAAATAATCCAGTTCCGTTCTGAGCGTGTTTTTGAAGCGGGGTTGTTTCCAGCCCGTGCCCCAGGCCTCGCCAGTGGGGTTTAGATTTTGGTTACTACTGTCGCCTGCTCTGAGGTGCAGAGAAAAACTTTGTTTTGCAGGTTATCCAATTAGATCAGATATATTATACACAGGTACAACCAAGTCACACGCCAGTACAATAGGTGGTGCGAAAGGGGGAGATAGGGTGCAGCATATAGTTCTCACGGGACTCCTCTGGGAAGCGGCCGCGCTCCCGCTCCAACGTTAAGAGTTTGCTGGGGTTTCGGTGGAAGCCCCGCATTCGGGGCCCAGGGCAGGGTTGGGGACAGAGGGATGCCCACGGCCCGGGCACCCGAGGTACTCACCCAGATTTTGGTGGTAGCCTGCACATCTGCAGCAGCCGGTGATCCAGCCCACGAACTGACGATGCTGATCATCGAGGCCCTGAAATAATTCACTGAAAGACCAATTCCGAGAGCAGAGATCAGGGAGACCGCGGAGAAGCGCAGCTCACAACGCGGCCATTCCCACCCTCAGCCGACAGTTAGTTCTAGCTCGGCGAGTGCACGGGAGGTCGTGGTTTGGGTGGGACTAGGGAACCGAGGAGTTGCGGAGCGAGCGGTCTTCGCGGAAGACGGAAAGGTCTGGGGATGAGAAGATGTGACTGGTGATGGGATCACGTTGGAGGTGACGGAAATGTTGAGGAATATGTATGTGTTGGATGCGGAGGTGAAGACCAGGGGAACTCTATCCTTGTTCCGTCAGGGGGGGGGTGGGGCAGAACTACGGAACGCGGAGGATACACGAATGAGGGATCCATCTATGACAGAAGGGGGGGGGGGGGGGGAGCACGTTTACTAAAGTAATACATCTTTGATGTCCTAGAATGGGTAGCCTCATCTTAGGAGCACTTGCGGCACCAACTCGCTTCCCTCTCCCCAAGAGCCGTCTGACCCGCTGAGTGTTTACAGATTTTATCAAAAACCACTATTATTGTGGGATTCTGTTCCTGAGACTTTGTTATCATTCCTGTGTCAGGAGGATTGACGAGTGCACTCTGTGTATTTGTGCGTCGGCGGAGAGGGAGAATGGGAAGAACTGGAGCCTCCACACCAGTACCGAGTCACGCAGCGCCATGTGTGTCAGCGGGAATCAGCTTTCTCAATCACACTGGGACTGAGATAATGACTTCACAGGTGAGTTCAACACTGGTTCAGTGACCAAACCTGAGAGAAGGCTTGAATTGTTGACAGCATCTGAGAACGTTGGTGATGAGGTGGTCCCGTCAACGGATGATGTTGGTGAGGTCCTATCAGACACCGATCGCAAAGAGGTGGGCCTGTTAGAGGAGGTTGGCGATGAAGTCCAATCAGAGGACCAGTTCGGTGAGGTGGGCATGTGAGAGGACGTTGGGGAATGCGTGGTCCTTGCAGATGAAGGTGGCGTTGAGGTCGTCCCTTCAGAGGTAGTTGGTGCCGAAAATAAACCTAAGACAGCAAAAAGGTCCTGCAGTTCATTATATTATAGTGAAATTACAATTGCATTACTTGCACTTCATAAAGTATTTATTGATTATGCCATGAACTTTATCCGTGTATTTGCCTATTTTGTTTGTGCGTGTGTCTGTGTGGGTCTGTATGCGTGTGTGCCTCTTGTGTGCGCCCGTGCGTACTCCTATGCGTGTACCTGTATGTGTGTACGTGTGTGCGTGTGTGTTGTGTGTGTGTGTGTGTGTGTGTGTGTGTGTGTGTGTGTGTGTGTGTGTGTGTGTGTGTGTGTGTGTGCGCGTGTGTGTGTTCCTGTATGTCCCTGTGTGCATGTATGTATGTGTGTGTGTGCCAATGGTAGAACTCTGGGGAGTGTTGTGGAGCAGAGGGATCGAGGAGTGCAGGTCCATAGTTCCTTGAAGGCGGTGTCACAGGTTAATATGTTGATATAAAGGGGTTTGGCACTTTAGCCTTCACCAGTCAGAATATTTAGTATAGAAGTCGGGACGTCATGTTGCAGTGATATATGAAGTTGGTGAGGCTACGTTTATAGTATTGCGTTCACTCTGGGCACCATGTTTTAGGTAAGATGTTGTCAAGTTGGAAAGGATACAGATAATATTTACGAGGATGTTGCCAGGTCTAGATTGTCTGAGTTATAGGGAAAGGTTGAGCAGGCTGAGGCTCTATTTTGGAGCGCAGGAAGACGAGGGGTGATCTTATTGGGGTGTATAATATCACGAGACAAATAGATCGGGTAGATCTTGTCCATAGTAGGGGAAACCAGAACCAGAACCATTCCTATCTTCGCGAACGAGAGGTGATACAGGAGGTTTAAGGTGAAGGGGAAATGAGGACTCTGAGGGGTAACACTTTTACACAAAGGGTGGCGAGTGTATGGAACCGGCAGTCAGAGGAGGTTGTTAAGGCAGGGGCTATCGCAACGTTTAAGAAACAATTAGACAGGTACATGGATAGAGGGATATGGCGCAAACACAGGCAGGTGCAACTATAGTGAATGGGACATGTTGGTCGGTGTGGCCAAGTTAGGCCGAATGGCCTGTTTCCCTGCTGTATGAGTCTATGACACGATGCCTGGCCCACTAGGGTCCTTCCGCAGTCTGTGTTTACTTTAGTTTATTATTGTCACGTGTACAGAGCTACAGTGAAAAGCTTTTTCGTTGTGTGCTATCCAGTCAACGAAACACCATACATGATTGCAATCAGATCGTCCACAGTGTACAGACAGACACACAAAGCTGGAGTAACTCAGCGGGTCAGACAGCATTTCTGGAGAAAGAAATGTTCCTTTCCTCCAGAAATGTTGTCTGACCCGCTGATTTACTCCAGCTTTTTGTGTCTATCTTACCCGCTGATTTACTCCAGCATCTACAGTTCCTTCCAACGCCGTGCACAGATACAGGATAAAGGGAATAACGTTTAGTGCAAGGTAACGTCCATTAAAGTCCGATTAAAGATAGTCCGATGGAATCCAATGAGATAGATGGGAGGTCGGGATCGCTGTCTAGTCGGTTCATCCACCAGGCGGGATGGACCATGGACAATAGCGAGGTTCCCCTCGCCGCCTGTGCCCCCCCCCCCCCCCCCCCCCCCCGTGGGTGCAGCGGGACGCTCTGGGAACATGGCCGGGGGCCGGGACACGATGTGGTGCCTCATGTGAAGCCACACACGGACTGTTCCAGAACCGCAGACCGATGGCGGGTGACACGGTATGGACAACCACAGAGGGTGCAGGGGAGGTTTCTACCTGCGGCTGAGGGGACATTGCGGGGGTGTGGGGTGGTGGGGGTTGTTTCCTGGAGAACCGAGGAGGCCGAAAGGTCATATCAGTATATACAATGAGATAATGACTTCACAGGTGAGTTCAACACTGGTTCAGTGACCAAACCTGAGAGAAGGCTTGAATTGTTGACAGCATCTGAGAACGTTGGTGATGAGGTGGTCCCGGCAACGGACGATGTTGGTGAGGTCCTATCAGGCACCGATCGCAAAGAGGTGGGCCTGTTAGAGGAGGTTGGTGATGAACTCCTATCAGAGGACCAGTTCGGTGAGATGGGCATGTGAGAGGACGTTGGGGAATGCGTGGTCCATGCTGGTGAAGGTGGCGTTGAGGTCGTCCCTTCAGAGGCAGTTGGTGCCGAGAACAAACCTAAGACAGCAAAAAGGTCCTGCAGTTCATTATATTATAGTGAAAATACAATTGCATTACTTGCACTTCATTAAGTATTTATTGATTATGCCATGAACGTTATCCGTGTGTTTGCCTATTTTGTGTGTGCGTGTGTCTGTGTGGGTCTGTATGCGTGTGTGCCTCTGTGTGCGCCCGTGCGTGCTCCTATGTGTGTACCTGTATGTGTGTACTTGTGTGTGTGTGTGTGTGTGTATGCGTGTACTTGTGTGTGTGTGTACCTGTGTGTGTGTGTGTGTGTGTGTGTGTGTGTGTGTGTGTGTGTGTGTGTGTGTGTGTGTGTGTGTGTGTGTGTGTGTGTGTGTGTGTGTGTGTGTGTGTGTGTGTGTGCCCCTGTGTGCATGTATGTGTGTGTGTGTGTGCCAATGGTAGGAGTGTTGTGGAGCAGAGGGATCGAGGAATGCAGGTCCATAGTTCCTTGAAGGTGGTGTCACCGGTTAATATGGTGATATAAAGGGGTTTGGCACTTATCATAGAGTCATAGAAAATAGGTGCAGGAGTAGGCCATTCGGCCCTTCGAGCCTGCACCGCCATTCAATATGATCATGGCTGATCATCCAACTCAGTATCCTGTACCTGCCTTCTCTCCATACCCCCTGATCCCTCTAGCCACAAGGACCACATCTAACTCCCTCTTAAATATAGCCAATGAACTGGCCTCAACTACCTTCTGTGGCGGAGAATTTAACAGACTCACCATTCTCTATGAGAAAAATGATCTTCTCACCTCGGTCCTAAAAGACTTCCTGCTTATCCTTAAACTGTGACCCCTTGTTCTGGAGTTCCCCAACATCGGGAACAATCTTCCTGCATCTAGCCTGTCCAACCCCTTAAGAATTTTGAAAGTCTCTATGACATCCCCCCCTCAATCTCCTAAATCCCAGCGAGTACAAGCCGAGTCTATCCAGTCTTTCTTCATATGGAAGGCCTGCCATCCCAGGAATCAGCCTGGTGAACCTTCTCTGTTCTCCCTCTATGGCAAGAATGTATTTTCTCGCTTTAGCCTACATCAGTCAGAGTATTTAGTATAGAAGTCGGGAGGTCATGTTGCAATGATATAAGAAGTTGGTAAGACCACATTTAGAGTATTACGTTCACATCTGGGTACCATGTTTTAGGAAAGATGTTGTCAAGTTGGAAAGGATACAGAGAAGATTTACGAGGATGTTGCCAGGACTAGATGGTCTGAGCTATAGGGAAAGGATGAGCAGGCTGAGGCTCTATTTTGGAGCGCAGGAAGACGAGGGGTGATCTTATCGGGGTGTATAAAATCACGAGAGGAATAGATCGGGTACATCAAGTCAAGTGAGTTTATTGTCATGTGTCCCTGATAGGACAATGAAATTCTTGCTTTGCTTCGGCACACAGAACATAGTAGGCATTTACTACAAAACAGATCAGTGTGTCCATATATCATTATATAAATACATACACACATGAATAAATATGAACATGAATATGAACATGAACATGAACATACACACATGAATAGATCTTGCCCATAGTAGGGGAAACGAGAACCAGAACCAGAACCGGCTGAGGGGAGAATGTGGGGGGGGGGGGGGGGGGGGGGCTGGGAGGTTGTTTCCTGGAGAGCCGAGGAGGCCGTAAGGTCATATCAGTATATACGAATGCAGCGGGGTGGATAGGGTAATGAGACGGGTGATTTTCCCTCGAGAAGGGTGGCAATAGAGTAAGAGGATGTAACGAGCAGGTGGATTGATCAGAGGGAAGAGGGGGGAACAGAACCCCTGCCATGCCCCCTGGGACGCCGGCGTCTGGAACCCGCTGCCGAAAGGGGGAGATGACGAAGCCGTGGCTGCAGGTGAATAGCGCCGGGTGCAGTAAACGCCGGGCGGCATCAGGTGACGACGCGTCTCACTGCCCACGTTCCCCGTTGAGCACAAGGTGCAGCGATTCATCAGCCGGGGAAGCGCCGGAACGGGGATCAGTCGTTTCCCATCCACATTTGAACTGACGGCGGGATGATTCATCGGTCATCTGCATAACTGACCAAGTGAGTTCTGGGAACAGACTGACAATGTTGTGGTCTGGAGCCAGTGTTGGGGGCTGCAAGTGGAGTATCTGCCCGAGGACCAATGTGGGCTCTGTGCTGCTGGGACAGGTAATCGCCCGGGGTCTGCCCGTAGGTCTCGGTCTGTGAGGTCATTTCGATGGTCTCTGTATGTATTCTAATTAAAATACTTGTTATGATATAGAATGACTCTGTATCAATAATACTTTGCACAACGACCTTCCGAGGTTCCGCTCTCCGGCCAGGCCCAGATGTTGGTGAGGACTTGGACTGTCTTTCGATGGCTGCGAGCTACTTGCCCCCTCTGAATTATTGACCTGTCCACGTCAGGTGGTCCATATGTTGATCTTTGTCCGTGTGAACTCAGGGCAATGACACGATTGCTAAGGGATCCCTTATTCAGGCGGTAGTCCAGTCATCTCCATTGGGCGGATCTAGAGGTTGGATTGCCTGGAGTAATGGAAATGTAATGGTACCAGCACCCCAGCCAGGGTCAGTACATGGTCTCACTACCAATGTTGATTAATAATTTACTCCAAGCTCGAGGAATCCCTCCCACTCTCCCATCTCAGGGGACTGCCTGTCCCCAGCCAATTCTCCTCACGAGGTGAGACTTCACGTCTGAAGAGATTAACTTTTCCCATCTGCAATACTTCCCTGACCCCGAAATGAGAAGGGTCTCGACGCGAAACGTCCCCCTCTCCTTCTCTCCAGAGATGCTGCTTGTCGCGCTGAGTTACTCCAGCATTTTGTGTCTATTCACGAAATGACAGTGTTCCTTGAAACATCGCCATCTTGTTTAATAGATTTGAGAACTATCGCTCCCAGGTTCGATTCCAAAGCACCCGGATCCCTGGCTATCTGGACGTTTAATGCGCACTGCTCGACTCCGGAATTGTTGTATTTAAGAAGGAACTGCAGATGCTGGAAAATCGAAGGTAGACAAAAGTGCTGGAGAAACTCCGCGAGTGCGGCAGCATCTATGGAGCGAAGGAAATAGGCAACATTTCGGGCCGAAACCCTTCTTCAGACTGTTGTAGGGTGGGGGAATTGTTGTGTTGAGAATGTACGCCGGGAGCAGATTGGTTTTGGCCAGAATGACAATGGAGTTAATCAGGGTAGAGTGATTTTCAATCGCCACCTGCAGAGATTGCCCGTTGTGGGATAATGACTTGCTCCAGCTCACTGCAAGCTCCGGGAGAGTTCGTTCCCACTGCGCCAGTAGCTTCAAACAGCAGGCGGCCACGTCAACCCAGATACAGGTGGGCATGGAAGGGTAAGAAAGATCAAATGTCTGATCTTCCACACAGAGGAAAACTCAAACCAACCCTAGCACAGAGGTAACTGGAGCCTCGATTTACACGTGAGAGGAGACGGGTGCGAGGCGTTTGGAGCAACAACTGGATTCAAAGAGGAAACAACAAAACCTTTCAACGGCACAGCCATGGACAACAGCTCCTGATCTACACCCGGATCCTCTTCCTCCCTGTGGATTATGCCGCCATTAAAGAGGGGAGGGTGGTGGCCATTGTATGTATGGTCTGCTGTGATGCTTTAGACAAGGTTAGGCCGGTCAGTAAGGTTAGATCACATGGGATCCAAGGCTGGCGCCGACGGTGGAAGCAGTCAGGGTGTGACGGTGCAGGGAGGGTATTCTGATGGATGACCCGCGACCAGTGGTTGAGGCAGAGATCTGTGTTGGACCCACTGTTGTTTGTTATTTATATTGATAACTTGGACAGCAGTGTATCGAACATTGTTAGTAGATTTGCTAGAGTCCGTATATACAACGGTTCCATACAACCATATATATCTCCACACCCACCCCCCCCCCCCCCCACCCGCACACGACCCTACCTCCCGCCACATCCCCGCACCTTACCCCGCCAACACCACTCTCCCTCCCCCGCCAACACCACTCTCCCTCCGCACCCTTCCCCTCCAAACCCTACCATCTCCCTCCCCGACGATCACCGCGTTACATCCCGCCTGCTCGCTCCGCACCCTCCTCGCTCTGGCTTCACATCCCCGGTTCCCCCGGCGCCCCACACTTGGACTCACCGCACCGCAGCGTCGGGTCGGGCCGCAGGGTGCCGGGGCTGAAGCTGAGGTAGTGGTCGGACCAGGTGAGGACGTTGCCGGGGGAGCAGTCTGGCGCGGCCAGCTCGGCGGCGGTGCGGGCTCGGTCCCAGAGCCGCAGCAGGTACAGTTGTCCGAGGAAACTCCAGGACAGGTCAAAGCCGGGCTGCGTGGCGTTGGCGGGCCAGAGCTGGCGGCGACCGAGGGCGAGGGAGCCACCGGCTTGGACGCCGCGGGCGGAAGGCCGGGCCTGGGCGACCCGCGACTGGTTGAGGTAGAGGACGAGCAGGCCGGCCGCCGAGTCCCAACTGAAGCAGACGCTGTGCCAGGCGCGGAGCCCCAGGCGGCCCGGCAGCTCGGCGGTCGTGCCCGACAGCCAAACCCGCAGGCCGTCACCCTGGCCGCCCAGGCCCAGCTCCAGGGAGCTGCCCGCCGCCGGCAGCTGGTAGCTGAAGGCCGCCCACTTGCTCAGGTGGTGCGTCCGGTAGATGTCCAGGCAGGCGGTGAGGTTGCTCAGCGCCGGCAGCCGTACCCCGTCCCGCAGCCCCCCGCTCCTCGACAGCACGTCGAACCTGGCCTTCTGCCCCCGGAGAGACGGGCCTGTGGAGAGGGCAGCCAATACCCGATCATCACCAGCCCAGGCCCCGGGTTACCCCCACTCAGCCCCGAACTATCCCCGCTCTACCCCCCACACACATCCCGGGTCACCCCCACCCCTGTCCCTGGCCACACCGCACCAGGCCTAAGAGAGACAGGCCTGTGGTCAGGGCGGGCAGTACCCGGTCACCCCCACCCCCACCCCAAGGGTTACGCCCTCTCTTCCAGCCCCACAGAGACAGCGCCACAGGACAGGGCTCCGTCACGCATCCGCCCACCGGCCTGTGTTTGTTCTGTTACCCACACAACCCCCCCAAGATCCCCAACATCCCACTCATTTGCGGTTCAGTTCACCCACCGGCTGCCTTCCCCCTCCTCTACCCCATCTGATTCTTGCTCCATCTGCCCTTCACCCTGCTGGGAAGGGGCATTGACAGTGGATGGACAGCACCAGATGTTGCAAGTAGAGATGGCACTGCCAGTGGAGGACTATCGACAGAGGAGCTCTGCCAGGGACGGATGCCAGTGGTGCGGTGGGGGCAGCGCCAGCGGAGGGTGACCTCTGTGGGCACTGCTGGGGATGGGCACTGTCAGAGGCATTGCCAGTGTAGGGTTTCTGCCAGAGGAAAGGGATTACTGGGGCGGGGCAATGCCAGAGGGATGCTACTACCAATGGAGGGAGCTGCCAGTTGAGAGGGGACTGTCAGGGAGAGGCACTGCCAGAGGAGAGGCGTTGCCAGAGGAGTGGCTGCCCCCCGTGGAATCACTGCTGCCAGTTGAGGAGCACCGTTGCCAGTGGATGCATTGGTGCCAGCGGAGTGGCACTGCTGCCAGAGGAGTGTAACTACCGCCAGCGGAGAGGCTGTCCCCTGCTGATGCACTCTGTGGTGGGATCATTGCATCACAGCTCTCTCACCCACCCCCCCCCCCCCCCCCCCACCCCATCCCAAACCGGTGCAACAGACTTGTTCTCCATTCTGAAAAGTAATACATTGATTGCTACCTGCTAGCGCTGGATGTGTGTGGGTTAAGATGAGAATTCCAAGGATCAGATGCCAACGGAATGAGTGGTGAGTGCGAAACATTTCTGGTTCTTCACCGGCCAGGGGACGCTGTTGTCAGGGAGTGAAATGTTAAACTATAGTGAAACAATGTGGCGCTCATTCAATACCACCCCTCCTACAGCGCGGAGCTCCCGCAGTATTGCCCCCCCCCCCCCCCCCCCCCCCCCACACACACACACACACACCACACCCTCACAGTGCGGCGCGCCATGTTCTGTAAACTATTGATCTTTGCTACCCTAACATTGGTTATAACCGGTTCAGATCACTCGGCCTAACATTTACTCACCAGATGTGCCGTGGTATCTGGGATGTTCACTGCCACTGACCGCAGGTCTGAAGGCGATGTGATCTCAGCTCCTCTGAGCCATTCCCAACAAATCCATTGGTCTTAAAGCCCTGTGGTGTGTCCCCGGCTGTTCGCGGCTAGATTGGTATATTGTGGCGTGTGTAAATATTACAGGGTTGTCTTGGATCCCTGCACAGCGCGGAACAAACGTCTCATAAAATATCCCAAAGTCTACATTTGCTTTTCATAAAACTGCACACATCTGTAAACATAACTGTATCACCATAATTCTGTTTCAACGTTCTTAAATATGCACCTGACACTCTTGCAGATCGGGTACATTGGAATATATGTAACAATTGTGCCTCTAGTTTAGTTTAGACTAAAGATAGCCCTTCAGCCCACCGGGGCTGAAACATAGAAAAATAGGTACAGGAGAAGGCCATTCGGCCCTTCGAGCCAGCACCACCATTCAATATAATCATGGCTGATCGTCCGCTATCAATAACCCGTGCCTGCCTTCGCCCCATATCCCTTGACTCCACTAGCCCCTAGAGCTCTATCCAACTCTCTCTTAAATCCATCCAGTGATTTGGCCTCCACTGCCCTCTGTGGCAGGGAATTCCATAAATTTTTGGTCAGCACCGGTCAGCGCCATTGACCACTATTTGTACATTTACCAAGCCAATTAACGGAAAACCTGTACGTCTTCGGAGAGTGTGAGAAAACCCACGCAGGTCACGGGGAGAACGAACAAACTCCACACAGACAGCACCCGTAGTCGGGATCGAACCCGGGCCGAGGCGCTTGCATTCGCCCGGGTACTCCAGCATGTTTAAAGGGATTCAGCATCGCACCAAATAGTCTAACAAACTTTGACAGATGCTCTGTAGAAAGTATGCTGACCGGTTGCATCATGGCTGGCGGCGGCATTTTTAACGCCCAGGAACGCAAGAAGATGCAGAGAATGGTGGTCACAGCCATCCCTACCATGAAACGCATCTACACCAGGCACCTCCTCAAGAAGTCAGCATCTATCATCAAGGATCCCCACCATGCCCTCTTCTCACTGCTACCGTCGGACAGGAGGTACAGTAGCCTGAAGTCCCACACCATCAGGTTCTGGAACAGCTACTTTCCTACAACCACCAGGAAATCTCCAGAACCGGACAATGTGTCCCCCTCTACCCTCAAGCTCCGTGTATAACAACTGGCACCAGTCTACACAGACATTTTCAATCGGTTCCTGCAAACCTGCACTGTCCCTGCTGCTTCAACTTCTCCATTATTGTTAACGTACCCAAAAAGCCAAAGATTACTGGTCTTAATGACTATAGGCCTGTCGCACTGACCTCTGTAATCAAGAAGACCCTTGAAAGACGTGCTGGTCCACCTGAAACATATCACAAACCGCCTGCTGGACCCCCCTGCAGTTTGCATTCAGGGCAAATAGATCAGTGGATGACACAGTCAACCTAGGCCAGCACTTCATCCTCCAGCACCTAGATCGCCAGGGGACCTATGCAAGGATTTTGTTTGTGGATTTTAGCTCTGTATTCAACACCATTGTGCCAGAGCTACTACACTCCAAACCCTTCCAGGTGACCGTGCCTGAACCCCTAAGTCAGTGGATCACCAACTTCCTGACAGACAGGAAGCAGCATGTGAGGCTGGGAAAGCACATATAACCATATAACAATTACAGCATGGAAACAGGCCCTCTGGGTCCTTCCAGTCCACGCCAAACATTTATTTTCCCCTGGTCCCATCTACCTGCACTCAGACCATACCCTTCCATTCCCTTCCCGTCCATATACCTATCCACTTTACTTTTAAATGTTAAAATCGGTCTTGCCGCCACCACTTCTGCTGGAAGCTCATTCCACACAGCCACCACTCTCTGAGTAAAGAAGTTCCCCCTCATGTTACTAAAATGTGTATATTTTAATGCTAGGAGCATTGTAAGTAAGGTGGATGAACTTAGAGCCTGGATTGACACCTGGAAATATGATGTTGTGGCAATCAGTGAAACATGGTTGCAGGAGGGCTGAGATTGGAAACTAAATATTCCAGGATTTCGTTGCTTCAGGTGTGATAGAATTGGAGGGACCAGAGGGGGAGGTGTTGCATTGCTTGTCAGAGAAGATATTACAGCAGTGCTTTGGCAGGATAGATTAGAGAGCTCGTCTAGCGAGGCTATTTGGGTGGAACTGAGAAGTGGGAACGGTGTAGCAACACGTTTTAGGGGTGTATTATAGACCGCCAAATGGGGAGCGAGAATTGGAAGAGCAAATATGTAAGGAGATAGCAGATATTAGTAGTAAGCACGAGGTAGTGATTGTGGGAGATTTCAATTTTCCAAAAATAGACTGGGAAAACACATTCTGTAAATGGGCTGGATGGTTTGGAGTTTGTAAAATGTGTGCAGGATAGTTTTTTGCAGCAGTACATAGAGGTATCGACCAGAGAAGGGGTAGTGCTGGACCTCCTGTTAGGAAATGAGGCAGGTCAGGTGACGGAGGTATGCGTTGGTGAGCACTTCGGGACCAGTGATCACAATACCATTAGTTTCAATATAATTATGGAGAGAGTCAGAACTGGACCTAGGGTTGAGATTTTTGATTGGAGAAAGGCTAACTTTGAGGGAATGCGTAAGGATTTTAAAGGAGTGAATTGGGACTCTTTGTTTATGGGAAGGATGTAGAAGAGAAATGGAGGACATTTAAACGGGAAATTGTAAGAGTACAGAATCTTTATGTCCCTGTTAGGTTGAAAGGAAATAGTAAAAATTGGAAAGAGCCATGGTTTTCGAGGGAAATTGGACACTTGTTTCGAAAAAAGAGAGATATCTACAATAATTATAGGAGGCATGGAGTAAATGAGGTGCTAGAGGAGTATAAAGAATGTAAAAAGAATCTTAAGAAAGAAATTAGGAAGGCTAAAAGAAGATATGAGGTTGCTTTGGCAAGAAAGGTGAAAGTAAATCCAAAGGGTTTCTACAGCTATATTAATAGCAAATGGATAACGAGGGATAAAATTGGACCATTAGAGAACCAGAATGGACAGCTATCTGCAGAGCCAAAAGAGATGGGGGAGATATTGAACAATTTCTTTTCTTCGGTATTCACCAAGGAGAAGGATATTGAACTCTGTGAGTTAAGGGGAAAAAGTAGAGTAGCTATGGAAACTATGAGATTCAAAGAGGAGGAAGTACTGACACTTTTGAAAAATATAAAAGTGGATAAGTCTCCAGGTCCTGACAGGATATTCCCTAGGACATTGAGGGAAGTTAGTGTAGAAATAGCAGGAGCAATGACAGAAATATTTCAAATGTCATTAGAAACGGGAATAGTGCCGGAGGAGTGGCGTACTGCGCATGTTATTCCATTGTTTAAAAAGGGTTCAAAGAATAAACCTAGCAATTATAGACCTATTAGTTTGACGTCAGTGGTGGGCAAATTAATGGAAAGGATACTTAGAGATAATATCTATAAGCATCTGGATAAACAGTGTCTGATCAGGAACAGTCAACATGGATTTGTGCCTGGAAGGTCATGTTTGATAAACCTTCTTGAATTTTTTGAAGTGGTAACTAGGGAAATTGATGAGGGTAAAGCAGTGGATGTTGTCTATATGGATTTCAGTAAGGCCTTTGACAAGATTCCCCATGGAAGGTTGGTTAAGAAGGTTCAATCTTTGGGTGTTAATGGCGGAGTACCAAGATGGATTCAACAGTGGCTGAATGGGAGATGTCAGAGAGTAATGGTGGATGGCTGTTTGTCAGGTTGGAAGCCGGTCACCAGTGGGGTGCCTCAGGGATCTGTGTTGGGTCCACTGTTGTTTGTCATGTACATCAATGATCTGGATGATGGGGTGGAAAATTGGATAAGTAAGCATGCAGATGATACTAAGATAGGTGGTGTTGTGGATAATGAAGTAGATTTTCAAAGTCTACAGAGAGATTTGGGCCATTTGGAAAAGTGGGCTGAAAGATGGCAGATGGAGTTTAATGCTGATAAGTGTGCAGTGCTACATCTTGGCAGGACAAATCAAAATAGGACGTACATGGTAAATGGTAGGGAATTGAGGAATACTGTGGAACAGAGGGATCTAGGAATAACTGTGCATAGTTCCCTGAAGGTGGAATCGCATGTAGATAGGGTGGTAAAGAAAGCCTTTGGTGTGCTGGCCTTTATAAATCAGAGCATTGAATATAGGAGTAGGGAAGTAATGTTAAAATTGTACAAGGCATTGGTAAGACCAATTCTGGAGTATGGTGTACAATTTTAGTCGCCTAATTATAGGAAGGATGTCAACAAAATAGAGAGAGTACAGAGGAGATTTACTAGAATGTTGCCAGGGTTCCAGCAACTATGTTACAGAGAAAGGTTGAACAAGTTAGGTCTTTATTCTTTGGAGCGCAGAAGGTTAAGGGGGGACTTGATTGAGGTCTTTAAAATGATGAAAGGGATAGACAGAGTTGACGTGGATACGTTTTTCCTATTGAGGGTAGGGAAGATTCAAACAAGAGGGCATGACATGAGAATTAAAGGGACAGAAGTTTAGGGGTAACATGAGGGGAAACTTCTTTACTCAGAGGGTGGTGGCTGTGTGGAATGAGCTTCCAGCAGAAGTGGTGGAGGCAGGATCGATTTTAACATTTAAAAGTAAAGTGGATAGGTATATGGACGTGAAGGGAATGGAGGGGTATGGTCTGAGTGCAGGTAGATGGGACTAGGGGAAAACAAATGGTCGGCACGGACTGGAAGGGCCGAGAGGGCCTGTTTCCGTGCTGTAATTGTTATATGGTTATATGGTTATATGGTTACCCCTAAACTTCTATCAGAGGAAGGATGTGCTAGCTCTGAAGAGGGTCCAGAGGAGGTTTACAAGAATGATCCCAGGAATGAGTAGGTTAACATATGATGAGCGTTTGACCGCATTGGGCCTCCACTAGATGGAGTTTAAAAGAATGGGGGGCTGGGGGGGGGGGGGGGGGGGGGGGGTGGAGGCCAAGTCAGTGGATATTTTTAAGACAGGGATAAATAGATTCTTGATCAGTACAGGTGTAAGATATAATGGGAATAAAGCAGGAGAATGGGTTTAGGAGGGAGAGATAGATCAGCCATGGCGGAGTAGACTCGATGGGCCGAAGGGCCTAATTCTGCTCCTATCACTTATGACCTTGTGAAAAGACTGCAGATCATGAAATCCCGATCAAAATACTACCTGAGAAACTCAGCGAATCATGTGGAGGTAATGGGCAGACGAGGTGAGACAAAGGGATGGTGCAGAGCTGGTGTTTGTTTCTATCTGCCTGTCTCAGTGCGTCTGTGCGCATGCATGCCCCCAATTAACTGCATTTTACCGTCTCCTGGTGATCTACCAATGAAAAGCAACGGCAAGGAACCAGCAGTGAATTGGGTTCCAAAGAGGGAAGCATGGTTTTGCAGTTAACATTTACAATTGCATTGTCCAAGCCATTTTATGTATGTTTCGATCAATGTTAAGAATAAAGGGACGTGAACTTGCACCCATGCATATAACCTATTATAAAAACACAAGAACAAGTCAGTGATTTGACCCTTTCAGTATGGTCTATTCTGGGAGTCATGGAGTCGTACAGCACAGAAACAAGCCCTTTGGCCCATTATCTCCATGCTGCCCATTGGAGCCATGTATACTAATCCCGCTTACCAGCACTGGGTCCAAAGCCGTACTTCTTAGTCATTCAATTGCTTTTCCAGGTCCTTCTTAAACATGGTGAAAGTTGTTACTTCTCCCACCCCTTAGTCAGTGTGCCCAGATTGTCACCACTCTCATATCTCATTCAAATCTCTTACCACGCACCCTAAAGCCAGGTGTAGGGAGGAACTGCGGATGCTGGTTTACAACAAAGATAGACACAGAATGCTGGACCCCAAACTTCACCCATTCCTTCTCTCCAAAGATGCTGCTTGTCCCTCTGAGTTACTCCTGTATTTTTTGTCTATCTTCACCCTAAAGCTATGCTTTGTGATTTTAGTCAGCCCTTGCAGAAGCCAGGAGTGCAAGCCTTCCGTCCTACAGCTGGGATGTTGCATGCCTGACCCATCGCCCAGGTCAGACAGCATCTTCCAAACCTGAGAATCTGACCAAGAAGAGCAGGGGCAGCAGGTGCATGGAAACACGTCATACTATCCCGACTGGGTAATATATCACTGTTCTCTCGTCCGCAAAGGGTCTAAAATCACGAAATCTCGCTCGCCAACGGCACAGGGAAGAAAGGGATGAAAGCAGTTTGTGAAGATAGCCCAGGAACCAAAGCAAATAGCTGGAGGAATTCAAACATCTGCAGAAGAAAAAGGGGTAGTCGAGGCCCTCCCTATATGAGAACTGAGAGTACAGAGGAAAGATAGCTGGTGAGAAGGAACGTGGCGGAGGATGGGGGAAGCCTGGCGGAGGTGGTTAATGCTTAAAACCATATGAACGGGGTGATGAGGGAATCCTGTGCTGGGTGCAGAAGCTGATGGGGTGACAGAGGGGACTGTCTCTCTCTGTGTGTGATCTGTCTGAGGATGTGGGCAAATATTTAGGAAATGGAAGGACCGTGTGATGACCACCACATCAGGTGCTGCAGAGGGGAGCCGTCCACTGGAGGGAGCAAATGCCAGCTGCTCAGTATCACATTCCCGAAGGCAATTAGACGGGAGCAATAAACGCTGGCCGTGACAGCGATGCTCAGCCCCAGAGACATGAATAAACACAGGAGCAAGAACATCCTACAAATATTTAATTTCTTTCACAATAAAGGTTCATGTAAACAGCAGCAAATTGGATTCTGTGGCATGTGCCGGAGTTGGCCGTGTATATGGCAGCAGGGTGCAGTAACTATGGAGAGATGTTTGTCAGAGTTACCTTTCAGTACCTGGGTTCAGCGGCCTCTCGGGGTATGTAGTCAGCTGACTGCATCTCACAGCTTCTCCTTTGATTTAACATTGGGAAAACACAAGGAACTGAAGATGCTGAAGATAACCGAAGATTACAAAAGAGACACAAAGTGCTGGCCAGGCAGCATCTATGGAGAACATGGATAGACGACTTTTCGGGTCGGGACCCTTGTTCAGACATGGGGACAGAAAAGCTGGACTATAAAGCTTTTTCTCTTGCCCACTTCCCCTTCCAGCTTTCCCAGTCGCACCACAGTCAGTCCGAAGAAGGCCCCGACCTGAAACGTCGCCTATCCATGTTCTCCTGGGATGTTACCTGACTCGCTGGGCACGTTGTGTCTTTAAAAAAAAAATTAAAACTGACTTGTGAAGTTCGCATTAAATTTTCACCACTCCTCTTGTGCGAATGTTTCTCAATGTCACAGCTGAAACCGAGGTTCTAAATCAAAGACAATGCCCATGATTCAGACTCACCGATCCTGATCAGTCCCAGCACACGTCCGTGAGTTCCATCAACGTGTAACCTAGACTGTTGCCAGAGTTGTAAAGGAGGTTTCAAACTTTAACAGGCAGTTAGTGGGGGTAGATAAGGTTCGTGAATTTTAGGAGACAAGGACAAGGTGATATTGATAATCATAATCAGAGTACGTTGGGAGAGGGCAGTAATGGTGCGGTGGCCATTAATGTCAAATTAGGGAGAATGGGAAAATGTTCTAGGCTGTTTATGTATATAATGGCCGTTGAAATAGTGCCGGGATGGATGAAACATTCATAAACCGGGCAGCTGAACTAAAGGCAAAAAATGCGAATTAGGTTTGTTCCAACTACGGGTGCCGTCTATACGGAGTGTGTCATCAGGCTTCTGAGCGGTCCTTCCATAAACTAGAGTACTGTTCAATTCACCTCTATCCCATTGTGGACATTGAACGTTATCTATGGAATGGAATCGCTACAATGCTGAGCACTAACATTCTGCATTCCGTATCTTCCTCTTTGCTCTATCTATTGTACTTGAGTTTGGCTAGATTTTATTTATGTATAGTATTATCTGATCTGATTGGATAGTATGTGAAACAAAGTTTTTCACTGTACCTCGGTACACGTGACAATTCTAAACCTAAACTTTCCATATGGCAGCACTATGCACTTTTCCGAGTTAAATTCCACTTGCCATTCTCTCCCCACTTTCCCAGTTGCAACCTCAGACATCAGGAAAAATGCAATTGCTCAGAACAGTGCATAGTGCATCCAATGTACGCAGGTTATTTCCGATCTGGTCATGTGTAATGAGGCAGGAATATTTTGTAGACAGAACAATTAACTTAAAATGAAGTAATTACACATCTGGTTGTCGAGCATAAAGTTCTGTCTCAGACAAGATTCTTAATCTTAACTAAAAGGAATTATATACGCATGGCTCCTGTGGTTAAAGTGGATCAGGAAATTAAGTAATAAAGTAATAATCAGAATTACAACCAGGCCATAACTGGGATATTGTATTCAATTATGGTTAGCATACTTTAAGTGTATCAAAGTCCAAGAGAGGATGCAGAAAGGACTTAGTAGAATGGTTCAATAGATGAGGAATTTCCGTGACAAATCCCTTCTCATCACTGTTCACAATGTGACATTGGAGTATTATATTCTGTTCTTCATTGCAGTGTACTTTGAATATATGAAGGCTGAGCTGTGAACCCTTTGATCGGCCACTCTTCACCGCCTATCGCCATAGACCAGACATAGTCACTCCTACTACCTGTACCCTATCCATCAACCAACTTCAAATCCATGCCAATATATTACCTCCAAATCTAGATAATGCTGGAAGCACATAGCAGGTCAGGCAGCATCTGTGGAAGAGAAAAAAATAATGCTTTAGGTCCAAAACTCTACATTAGAACTGGAAAAGAGAGAAACAAATTAGCTTATGGTTTTGGTATTGGTTTATTATTGTTACATGTACCAAGATACAGTGAACAACTTCAAACGCTAACCAATCAAATCATACTATACATGTGTACAATAGAGCCATGCATAAGTACAAGAGGTACTGCAAGGAGAAAAATGCCAGATGCAGAATATCATGTTATAATGTCCAGTTACACAGAGAGAGCAGATAAAAAAGTGTAAGGGCGGCAATGTGTAGGTTGAAAGAACAAGACTACACCCTAGCTTATGGGAGGACCGTTCAGTAGTATGTGTTTTCAAGATGGAAAGGGGGATGGGGCTGGATTACCCAGATAGGATGAGGTTTGATGACCTAATGTGGCAGTTAAGGAGCAGTTAAGATCAGAATAAGCTTCTTTGTCAGTTTAACTTGTTGCTAATGTAAGACTGTGGGGCATTATATGACAAAGGCCATTCTATATATAAACAAGTAACTGAGCAAAAATGATGACACAAGGAACTGAAGATGCAAGTTTACCAAAAAAGGACATAACGTGTTGGAGTAACTCAGTGGGTCAGGCTGCATCACTGGAGACATTGATAGATTCGGGTTGCGAAGGTTCTTTAGACTGATGAGTATGTTAAATTGTCCTGACCCGAATCTTCACCTATACATGTTCTCCAGAGATGCTGCCTGACCCACTGAGTTACTCCAGCACTGTGTGTCTTTTTATGGGAGCCAAATTGATCATCAGCAAACACAGCCAGTCCTGATACAGTCAGAGAGTGAATTACTTAAAGTTTGTAAACTTGATATCTAGCCATGGAGATTGGAACATGCCCAGATCGTGGATGTGGTGAGGTTCACATGCTTTCCATTGGGACTTGGTGTAACAGTGCTTTGGGTCTCAGTTTAACCGTGCCGGAGGCCACAGACCAAAGAACTCACCCATTCTGCGTTGAGTTTGCGCAGTGTCGAGACTAGATTGTGATGGAGTACAATGGATTGGAATAAGTGCAAATGAATGACTGCTTCAGCTGGAAAGAGTTTGTGTTCCTATTGTTGCATGGAATAGCATCATATGACAGGGAGTACAGTCATAATCATACAACACGGAAACAAATCCTTTGGCTCAACACATCTATTCCAACTAAGATGAATACTGAATAGGTGTTATGTTGAAATGCATGTAGCATACGTAACAAAGTGGATGAGCTTATAGCTCAGTTAGAAATTGGAAGGTATAACATCGTGGCTGAGAGAGGATCGGAGCTGGGAGCTGGCCAATCAGGGATCAGCCATGATTGAATGGCGGAATAGACTTGGTGGGCCGAAAGGCCTAATTTTGCTCCTGGAACATGAACATGTTTACCTGGGCTAATCGTATTTGCCTCGGTTTGGCCTGTATTCTTCTAAACCTTTCATATCTATGCAGCTGTCCAAATGTATTTTTAAACATTGTAATTGTACCTTCCTCTGGCAGCTAATTACATACATCCACCACCCTCTGACTGAAAAAGTTGCCCCTCGTCCCTTTTAAAGCTTTCCCCTCTCGCCTCTCGCTTTGGAACCCAGGTCCCTCCCATCGACCCCTCCCCCTCCCCCTCCCCAGGCCCCTCCCCCCCCCCCCCCACCGACCCCTCCCCTCCCCCAGGCCCCTTCCCATGGCCCCTCCCACCGACCCCTCCCCCTTCTAGGCCCCTCCCCCTCCAGGCCCCGCCCCCGCCGGCTTTAGAGCCCGCGCATGCGCGGACCGGTCAGTGACAAGATGGCGGAGGGCGCGACGTCGCTGAGGGAGTTACGGGCCCAGTACGGTGAGAGGATGTGGCGCCGGCTCGCCGGCCCCCCCCCCCCGCTTCACTACCTTCCCCGCCGGCGTCTACTCTAGCAGGGCAGGCGCTGCCGGGGGTTGGAACGAGGAGGAGAAGGATGAGTGAAATGTGTCAGATTGATGGAGGGTGAACAGAGGGGTGGGAGGTGAGGGCCGGAGGCGAGGGGGAGAGGGGGAGAGGGAGGGAGGTGGGGGCCTTATGGGGCAGGGAAGGTGGTGAGGGCCGGGGGTCAGTGGGGTTGAGGGAGGGGAGGTGAGAGAGGTGGGGTCGCCGGGTGGGTTGGGTAGGGTTGAGGAAGAACGGTGAATACTGGGTGATGCGATGTTGAGGTTAAGGGTGGAAGAGGAGGGTGGGTGGGGTTGATGGATGGGGAGAGTGGTGAGCGCTGAATAGGGATGGAGTGGGTGGATGTGAAGGTGGGTGGAGGGAGGGATTGTTGTAGGAAGGACTGGTGTAGGAGAAGGTGAGTGTACAATGTGGAGGGAAGCATGGAATGGGGGTTATGCTGAGGCATTTGTGCAGAAGGGTGTGCTGAGGGCTTATTGATGGGGATAAGAGGCTTGAGGGTGATGGAGTTCAAGCAGATGCCTGGCTTGTGGTTGAATGCTGCACTTTTCAGCTGGTCTTCATTCCTGTTGGAATATGATTGGATTTGCTAGAAGCAGGTAAAGTTGCAGTGTTATTTTGTCAAACTGGATTTATTGGAATTATCTGGTTTGCATCTGTGATTATCTGTTAGAATTTGTAAGGTTGATGTTTTCCTAGTTTCTTTAAATGATTGCTCCCATTCTGAAAGTGAATTGGATACTCCAATGGCTTGAATTTTTCAATGATGTAAAGGATGGTGAGAGCTAACCTTGATGTCATAGGAAGCTTCAGATAAATTCTAAACTTGTTGCTTACAGTCATGAGAACCTGGTCTTTGCACAGGTTTTAAATATTTCATGGTTGTACTGTGCTAGTTTATAATCTGAGCTGTTGATCATGGACGTGAGTGGCACACTGCTGAGTGTAAAACACTATTGTACTGGCATGGGAACTTGCTTCTCACCTGTTATTGGAAAGGAAATAAATTAGGATTCTGTAATCTTGGGCAAATGCATTAGCCACTGCCATAGATCAGATTTGCAAAAAAAAATTAATAATTCAAGAAATGAAAGTGCATTGTAGCCTCGATCAAGACACACTTGAAATATTTTATTTAAATCTTACAGCTGAGATATTTCGGGTAAATATATACCATGCATTAGCTGCACTTTAGCATACAACAGCAATGCTTGCTGTAGGTCACTTAAATATGCAACCAAATGTTTATTAATTGTGTTAATTTCACATAAACCAACTGGTATTTATATATGTCATGAGTAATGTAGAGAATACTTGTCATTCAAATAAATGTTTGGAAAAAGTATTTTTCTCTTGCCCTTCATGTCATTGTAAGGATGTTCTGGAGGTCTTTAAGTGCTGCTGTATTGTAGGAAATGCTGCAGTCAAACTGTATCTATGAAGTTGAGTGAGGAGAAAACAAATCCAATCTGATCCAAAGGGACTAACTCCCTGCTGAACTCCCTGCTGTGATGGGATTTTGTATGTCCGTGAGAGAGCAGTCCTGATTTATCATCCACTGAGTGTCCAACATTGCAGTCGCACCTCTACACTACAGTGATGCATCCACCAGGAATTTTACATTCAAGTCCTGCAATTTGAATTTCAGTCCCTACTTCCTAGTTTATCCATTGAGCTGTTGTTGATATTAAAGTTTCAGGCAACAAGTTTAGAATTTTACATTAACCATTGACCTTATAATTTCTACTAACTTGGTGATGCCCCTGTTTGTAGGAGTGTTACTATTATGCAAACGATTGCTCATACATTAATATATTCAAGTTTATTAGAAATATTAACGTATTCATAATAAAGACAGCGACTAACCAGGAATCAATTCCACAATTTTCCACTATCCCTTGTCTCTTCCATCCCCTTTCTTGTCCACTGTCATAATTCTTAAGGTCACTCTAGTTCAGCATCTTCCTTTCCCAATGTGTCCTGACTCACTCACTAACAGCCCCCTTTCACCGCTGTTCACATTTATCTAGCTAATGTACACCCTTGGTCCCTGTTTCAGCTCCCGTCTGATACATTTAAGAAGCTACCAGGAGCAGCTGCAAATCGTTTGTCCTTTGTTGCAGTTGGCTGCCATTCAGTAGGATTAATCTGTTCCATTTTCCTGTCTAATTTCCAGTATAATTCCCCGCTTTACTAAGTGAAAGAGTAAAATTGTGCATTGCTATAGTTGGTACAGCAGTGCCACGTGATACGAATGGCTGTTGATAACAGGTGCCATTGAGGAAATAAGCACGTGTAACAGTCTGGGGGTGTTCTATCAGAATAGTTTATCAAAATGTGGCAGAATGGGTAGACTGGCAGACAAAATGCAGAGCTGTGAAGTGGTGCACTTGGGCAGAGGGAGTGATGAGAGAGAGAAGACAGACTAGATGACATTATCCTAAAGGTAAACCAGGTCATGATGGGTTTGGTTAGGATTAAGGATAGCAATATACAAGAAGCTCTCTTTACTGGTTGGTACCAGAAGCAAGAGGTAGGTTGAAAGCAATGGATGTATGATGTAAGGAAGATATATCACAGAGAGGTATTATGATTCTGGAACTTGCTCTCTCAATGGGTGTTGGAAACAGTCGGTGTCTTTTGCAGGGCTATGAGTGTAACAATTAGCATGGAGTTAATAGGTTGAATGCCCTTGCGCTGTTGGCAATGCAGGCCCGTCAGCCCACTGAGTTGTTCCAGCCATATATTTGTGCTGAACTAGGGGGACCTGGCGGGGGGCTGTCTGCTGCCACGTATGGCGGCAGGCCTGGTTCACAGCGGCGACAAGATAAGACTGCTCGATGAACTTTTGTAACTTTGTCGGCATGAGCAATGTGACGACTCTTTGTGTGCTGCTGGGGTGAGGTCTGCTGTGTATTTTTACCGGTTTGTATGGAAAACAAAGAATTTCACTGTACCTAGGTACATGTGACCTATAAAGTATAATGAACTCATTGAAGTTGGTGTTCAAGAAGGTGAAATGTTCAGTAAGGTGAAGGTTCGAGCAGGTTAACATTAGACCAGACATGATCTCCCGGGAGTAGTACACTGATGTGGACATGAATGACTAATGAACAGAAAACAGTAGAATAAGGGTAATTTTCAGTTGAGTGCATCACATGGAGGGCCACAGTGATTGGTGCTGGGCCTTGAGCATTCACTATCTATAATCAACACTTTGTTAAGAGCATCCAGTGTAATCTTACAATGCTTGCTGATGAAATAAAGTTGGGGTAATAGTGAATTGAGAAGAATGGACTGAGTCATTGAGGAGGATAGAGACAGAATTAATGAGGGCATGGCAGATGGAATTCATGTGGAAAAGCAGTGATGTCATTCAAAATAAGTGGTTACCGTTTAGGACAAAGATGAGGAGAAATTAACCCCAAGGGCAGTGAGCATTTGGAAATGTGGCTGTCCAGCATTGAATGCTGAGTGCACTGAGGCAGAGCTTCAGTTTGGGTGTTTGGTTATATAGTGAATCAAAAAACATGGGGCTAATGAAGGAAAATATTGAGTAAAAGGATTAAGCCTGATCTTTTGAAATGTCAGTGCATGCATAAAAGGCTGAAGGGCCTAGCCAAGCTGGGGAGAGAGAGACAGAGAGAGGAGCAAACAAAACATTGAACCAGGTTGTTTGGGTTTGGAGATGTGGCATGGCCCTAAAACTCGTCACTGCATCACAGTAGTCACCCGCAGAGAGAAGTGGCAGGGTCTGATTGACAAAGTATTGTAAGCAAAGCTACATCTCTTTATTTACCTGCTCGCCTCCTATTCTGGTCTATCGACCCAATGCCGGTTTTGGTAGAGCTGCTGCCTCGCAGCGCCAGAGACCTGGGTTAAATCTTGACCTAGGGTGCTGTCTGTGAGTTTGCTCATTCCCCTGTGAAGGCATATGTTTCCTCTGTGTGCTCCGGTTTCCTCCCAAGAAAGTGGAATAACATAGAACTAGTGCGAACGGGTGATCTATGGTTGACATGACCTGGTGGACCAAAGGGCCTGTTTCCATGCTGTATGTCTAAATTCTAAACCTGTTCCCTTTGATTATGATTCCCCTTTAATCCCTTTGATTATTAAATTCAGCCTTTTTTCTGAACCTCTGATATTCTGCCTGGGGAGGTGGTAGAATCAAATACGATAGCATTGTTTAAGAGGCATTTAACGTGCACATGAATAGACGGGGAATGGAATGATAGACCATGGGAGGCAGGCAGATGGGATAGTTTAAAGTGATCATTGGGGGCTGAAGGATCTTAACAATGCTGTTCTCTGAAGATTTGGAAAGGGCTGCTTTGAACACTTTCTCAACATTGGCAGATAATTACAAAGCCATAGCAGTTGTTATCGCTCTCAAGATTCAGAAAGTTATTGTATTTTATTGTAAACATTTTGATTAAGGGACTCTGAGAGACAAAAACTGGAAACCCGAGGTGATAATTCAGATCATGCATAAGAATACTTTTGTCTAGGCTAGGTCTATTTACTTTTTTTCTGCTGTCTGTATGAGGTCTCTGCTGCATTTCTACTGTGTCCCCCATTTCTGTTGTGCAGCAGGGATCTTCAGCTGTTGGAATCATGCAGGCTGGACATATCCTGGTTTTTACCCCAGGAAATGCAGATGCTGGTTTAAAAAAAAAAGACATCAAGTGCTGGAGTAACTCAATGAGTTACATTCAAGCAAAGAGTAGGAGTAAACGGGTCCTTTTCACAATGGCAGGCAGTAACTAGTGGGGTACCGCAGGGCTCAGTGCTGGGACCCCAGCTATTTACAATATATATTAATGATCTGGATGAGGGAATTGAAGGCAATATCTCCAAGTTTGCGGATGACACTAAGCTGGGGGGCAGTGTTCGCTGTGAGGAGGATGCTAGGAGACTGCAGGGTGACTTGGATAGGCTGGGTGAGTGGGCAAATGTTTGGCAGATGCAGTATAATGTGGATAAATGTGAGGTTATCCACTTTGGTGGCAAAAACAGGAAAGCGGACTATTATTTAAATGGTGGCCGATTGGGAAAAGGGGAGATGCAGCGAGACCTGGGTGTCATGGTACACCAGTCATTGAAAGTAGGCATGCAGGTGCAGCAGGCAGTGAAAAAAGCGAATGGTATGTTAGCTTTCATAGCAAAAGGATTTGAGTACAGGAGCAGGGAGGTTCTACTTCATTTGTACAGGGTCTTGGTGAGACCACACCTGGAGTATTGCGTGCAGTTTTGGTCTCCAAATCTGTGGAAGGACATTATTGCCATAGAGGGAGTGCAGAGAAGGTTCACCAGACTGATTCCTGGGATGTCAGGACTGTCTTATGAAGAAAGACTGGATAGACTCGGTTTATACTCTCTGGAATTTAGGAGATTAAGAGGGGATCTTATAGAAACTTACAAAATTCTTAAGGGGTTGGACAGGCTAGATGCAGGAAGATTGTTCCCGATGTTGGGGAAGTCCAGGACAAGGAGTCACAGCTTAAGGATAAGGGGAAATCCTTTAAGACCGAGATGAAAAGACTTTCTTCACACAGAGAGTGGTGAGTCTCTGGAACTCTCTGCCACAGAGGGTAGTTGAGGCCAGTTCATTGGCTATATTTAAGAGTGAGTTGGATGTGGCCCTTGTGGCTAAGGGGATCAGAGGGTATGGAGAGAAGGCAGGTACGGGATACTGAGTTGGATGATCAGCCATGATCATATTGAATGGCGGTGCAGGCTCGAAGGGCTGAATGGCCTACTCCTGCACCTAATTTCTATGTTTCTATGTTTCAATGGGTCCGGGAGCATCTCTGAAAACATGGACAGATGTCTTGGGTTGGGGCAATGTCTGGCAGGTGAAGGAAGGTTTTGACAGATGGTTAGACTAGGGCCAGAGATGAAAAGACAAAATGTATGAGCGAAGGAGAGAAGAGGCAAGAAATGTGAAGCAAGAGGAAGGAATATAAAAACATAGAAAATAGGTGCAGGAGTAGGCCATTTGGCCCTTCGAGCCTGCACCGCCATTCAATATGATCATGGCTGATCATCCAACTCGGTATCCCTGTATGTGCCTTCTCTTCATACCCCCTGATCCCTTTAGCCACAAGGGACACATCTAAATCCCTCTTAAATATAGCCAATGAACTGGCCTCAACTACCTTCTGTGGCAGAGAATTCCACAGATTCACCACTCTTTGTGTGAAAAATGATTTACTCATCTCGGTCCTAAAAGACTTCCCCCCTTATCATTAAACTGTGACCCCTTGTTCTGGACTTCCCCAATATCAGGAACAATCTTCCTACATCTAGCCTGTCCAACCCCTTAAGAATTTTGTAAGTCTCTATAAGATCCCCCCCTCAATCTTCTAAATTGCAGCGAGTACAAGCCGAGTCTATCCAGTCTTTCTTCATATAACATATAACAATTACAGCACGGAAACAGGCCCTCTCGGCCCATCCAGTCCGTGCCGACCATTTATTTTCCCCTAGTCCCATCTACCTGCACTCAGACCATACCCCTCCATTCCCTTCCCGTCCATATACCTATCCACTTTACTTTTAAATGTTAAAATCGATCCTGCCTCCACCACTTCTGCTGGAAGCTCATTCCACACAGCCACCACTCTCTGAGTAAAGAAGTTCCCCCTCATGTTACCCCTAAACTTCTGTCCCTTAATTCTCATGTCATGCCCTCTTGTTTGAATCTTCCCTACCGTCAATGGGAAAATCTTATCCACGTGAACTCTGTCTATCCCTTTCATCATTTTAAAAACCTCAATCAAGTCCCCCCTTAACCTTCTGCGCTCCAAAGAATAAAGACCTAACTTGTTCAACCTTTCTCTGTAACTTAGTTGCTGGAACCCAGGCAACATTCTAGTAAATCTCCTCTGTACTCTCTCTATTTTGTTGACATCCTTCCTATAATTAGGTGACCAAAATTGTACACCATACTCCAGAATTGGTCTTACCAATGCCTTGTACAATTTTAACATTACTTCCCTACTCCTATATTCAATGCTCTGATTTATAAAGGCCAGCACACCAAAAGCTTTCTTTACCACCTATCTACATGCGATTCCACCTTCAGGGAACTATGCACAGTTATTCCTAGATCCCTGTTCCACAGCATTCCTCAATTCCCTACCATTTACCATGTACGTCCTATTTTGATTTGTCCTGCCAAGTTGTAGCACTGCACACTTATCAGCATTAAACTCCATCTGCCATCTTTCAGCCCACTTTTCCAAATGGCCCAAATCTCTCTGTAGACTTTGAAAATCTACTTAATTATCCACAACACCACCTATCTTAGTATCATCTGCATACTTACTTATCCAATTTTCCACCCCATCATCCAGATCATTGATTTACATGACAAACAACAGTGGACCCAACACAGATCCCCGAGGCACCCCACTGGTCACCGGCTTCCAACCTGACAAACAGCCATCCACCATTGCTCTCTGACATCTCCCATTCAGCCACTGTTGAATCCATCTTGCTACTCTGCCATTAACACCCAAAGATTAAACCTTCTTAACCAACCTTCCATGGGGAACCTTGTCAAAGGCCTTACTGAAATCCATATAGACAACATCCACTGCTTTACCCTCATCAATTTCCCTAGTAACCTCTTCAAAAAATTCAAGAAGGTTTGTCAAACATGACCTTCCAGGCTCAAATCCATGTTGACTGTTCCTGATCAGACCCTGTTTATCTAGATGCTTATGTATATTATCTCTAAGTATCCTTTCCATTAATTTGCCCACCACTGACGTCAAACTAACAGGTCTATAATTGCTAGGTTTATTCTTTGAACCCTTTTTAAACAATGGAACAGCATGCGCAGTACGCCAATCCTCCGGCACTATTCCCGTTTCTAATGACATTTGAAATATTTCTGTCATAGCTCCTGCTATTTCGACACTAACTTCCCTCAATGTCCTAGGGAATATCCTGTCAGGACCTGGAGACTTATCCACTGTTATGTTTTTCAAAAGTGTCAGTACTTCCTCCTCTTTGAATCTCATAGTTTCCATAGCTACTCTACTTTTTTCCCTTACCTCACAGAATTCAATATCCTTCTCCTTAGTGAATACCGAAGAAAATAAATTTTTCAATATCTCCCCCATCTATCTTGGCTCTGCAGATAGCTGTCCATTCTAGCTCTAATGGTCAAACTTTATCCCTCATTATCCTTTTGCTATTAATATAGCTGTAGAAACCCTTTGGATTTACTTTCACCTTTCTTGCCAAAGCAACCTCATATCTTCTTTTAGCCTTTCTAATTTATTTCTTAAGATTCTTTTTACATTTTTTATACTCTAGTGCCTCATTTACTCCATGCCTCCTATAAATATTGTAGATATCTCTTTTTTTTCGAAACGTGTCCAATTTCCCTTAAACCATGGCTCTTTCCAATTTTTACTATTTCCTTTCAACCGAACAGGGACATAAAGATTCTGTACTCTTACAATTTCCCGTTTAAATGTCCTCCATTTCTCTTCTACATCCTTCCCATAAAACAAAATGTCCCAATTCACTCCTTTTAAATCCTTACGCATTCCATCAAAGTTAGCCTTTCTCCAATCAAAAATCTCAACCCTAGGTCCAGTTCTGACTCTCTCCATAGTTATATTGAAACTAATGGTTTTGTGATCACTGGTCCCGAAGTGCTCACCAACGCATACCTCCGTCACCTGACCTGCCTCATTTCCTAACAGGAGGTCCAGCACTGCCCCTTCTCTGGTTGATACCTCTATGTATTGCTGCAAAAAACTATCCTGCACACATTTTACAAACTCCAAACCATCCAGCCCATTTACAGAATGTGTTTCCCAGTCTATTTTTGGAAAATTGAAATCTCCCACAATCACTACCTTGTGCTCACTACTAATATCTGCTATCTCCTTACATATTTGCTCTTCCAATTCTCGCTCCCCATTTGGCGGTCTATAATACACCCTTAAAAGTGTTGCTACACCGTTCCCACTTCTCAGTTCCACCCAAATAGCCTCCCTAGATGAGCCCTCTAACCTATACTGCCAAAGCACTGCTGTAATATCTTCTCTGACAAGCAATGCAACACCTCCACCTCTGGTCCCTCCAATTCTATCACACCTGATGCAACGAAATCTTGGAATATTTAGTTTCCAATCACAGCCCTCCTGCAACCATGTTTCACTGATTGCCACAACATCATATTTCCTGGTGCCAATCCAGGCTCTAAGTTCATCCACCTTTCCACAATGCTCCTAGCATTAAAATATCCACAATTTAGAAACCCATTCAATTCTCTGTCTATTATCTTTTTCCTCTTTATGTCCTGCCATCCCAGGAATCAGTCTGGTGAACCTTCTCTGTACTCCCTCTATGGCAAGAATGTCTTTCCTCCGATTAGGAGACCAAAACTGTACGCAATACTCCAGGTGTGGCCTCACCAAGACCCTGTACACTGCAGTAGAACCTCCCTGCTCTTGTACTCAAATCCTTTTGCTATGAATGCCAACATACCATTCACTTTCTTCACTGCCTGCTGTACCTGCATGCCTACTTTCAATGACTGGTGTACCATGACACCCAGGTCTCGTTGCATCTTCCCTTTTCCTAATCGGCCACCATTCAGAGAATATGGAAGAGAAATGGGGAGGAGGGGAGAAATGGGTGTGCACCAGCCATAGCAAAGAGAAAGGGTGGGCGGGAGATAGAAAGGGGGATGTTGGTAAAATTGGTGATTTCAATGTTATTGAATACTAGCTGTTCCTCCATTTTGTGCATGGCCTCACTCTGGCAAAAGAGGTGGCCCAGGGCAGTCAGTATGGAAAAGGAAGGGGGGTTAAAATTGTATTGCTGTGTCTGCGAGGTACAACTTGGATTAAGGAACATCTTGAAAACAGGACAGGTGGGACAAGTTTAGATGGGGCATCTTAGTTGGCATGGGCAGGTTGGGTTGAATGGCCTGCTTCCATGCTGTGTGACTCTATTACATTGAGAAGCCTATAAAAGATAGAATGTTGGAAATATTTGAATGTCAGAATTGCTGAGGAGAGCAACCCGAGTGAATGTTTCAGGTCAATAACCTGTCATCAAGGCATACTGGATTCCTAGCATAATTAATAACGGTTATGCTCAATTGTTACTGTTTTAGCCTCGTTTCAAGTCTAGCACCATACCTCAGGAAGGATGTCAGAGTGAATGCAGAGATTTAATTGAGTGGTCCCAGGAACAAGAAACTTGAGAGAAATTTAAGATTTTGTCAGAGCAGAGATTAAATAATAACAACATGGGATATAAGAATGAAGGATTGGTGTAGGTTAAAGATGAATGCTTTATTATTCCAAGGTGCGGTGTGGATTTTTCTGTCTGAAAGGCCAGTGGAACAAGATTCATTATTAAACTTCCAAAGTGAAATTAGACCCCAGCACACGCTGTAGTGAGAGTGCAGGGGTACATGGAGAGTCATTTAATGGAGCATGCGCAATGGACCAAATAGATGCTTTGTGTTGAGTGATTCCAATGATTGCCCGGAGATTCATTAGAGCTCCCATGTGGTTTTTTGCATTGAAGATAGAAGGGAGTTTTTATCAAATAAAGTTAATAGGTTTGTCAGAGCTTTATTCCTGCAGCACTCCAGTGTTTCCAGGCATCCTGTTGCCAGCTGAAGTTTTATTTTTACATCTATTTGGCTTGGGTTGGTTATATTTCTTCATATATTTCAAGAGAGCTCTTGCAGCAAAATGAATCAAGGGATATGGGGAAAAAGCAGGAGTGGGGAACTGATTCTAGATGATCAGCCATGATCATATTGAATGGCGGTGCTAGCTTGTAGTGCCAAATGGCCTTCTCCTGCACCTATTTTTCCATGTTTCTATCTTTCATTGTGGCAAACAGCCAGAATGCAGCCCTCAACAAGCTGCTAATTGAAGAATTTGTCAGATAATATCAAGATTAGGTTGTTGTATGGAGCATATTTCAAATCGTATCTAAATAGTTTTTCAGTAACATTCAGTAGGAATGGGATCTGGGTGGCTTTGACATTTTGAAATATGCCTACAGGGTTGAATTGTTAATGTGGCTTCTGTTGATGTGTGCGAGTAGTGAGTGTAGAAATAGACTGTTTTTGTAAATTCAAATTCTGACATGGGTTCACATGCTTTACCACAGCAATCAAATTTACTGCCGCAGTTAAAGGGCATTTCCTGTTTGATTTCCAATCTAATATAAATACTTGCTGTGCTTTTTTTCCTGGGTTCCTTTAACGTATGCAGTATAGCTGATTAATAGCAATACAAATCATAGTCCCTCAACCTCCCCCTCATAAGCTCATCTCTCAAGGGTCAAACAAAATCTCGAATTCCACTACTCTGGGTGAGAGAACAGATATCCAACACGGGACAAATGATGGATCCAATGCAGACACTGGGAGATGGCGGGCTGTGGAGCATGGTAGAAATGTAATTTAGTAAGGGAAGAGAAATGTGCATGTGACAAACTTGCAGCACCTCAAATTATCCAGTGACATGAGTTGCCAAAAGGTTTAATTGGGATAATCAAGGTTGGAGTGGTTAGAGGATAAGATGACAGTGGGGCAGATAGAGGTTCAGGAAGGAACTACTGTACTGGAATGATAAATATAGAATTACAGGTGCATTCAGTGATCTTACTGATGTTATACATTCTAACTGAATGGTACCTTGGGCTTGAAAGGCTGCCTGTAGAAACACAGAATTGCAAATGCTGGTACAAAGATACCAAGGTGCTGTAGTAACTCAATAAGTCAGACAGCATCTCTTAGAGAGCATGGATAGGCAATATTTCAGGTCAAGACCTTTCCTCAGACTCTCAGACTGATGAGTGGGAGGGGAAGATGAAAGCTGGAAAGGGGAAGAGGCAGGGCAAAGCTTGGCAGGTAACAGGTCAACATGCGTGAGAGGTTTTTGATAGGCATACGCTCGAAACTAAGGCCTGAGATAAGAAAGGAAGGTGCTAGATGGTTTGAAGAGTTGCAGATTGTAAAGCCGCGGGGAGGAAAGTAGTGGGGAGGTAATGGTGGAGGAGTCCGTGGGGGGGGGGGGGGGGGGGGGGGGGGGTTGCTTTGTGTGAGGTTACCTAAATTTGAAGGATTCAATGTTCATAACTGTTGGGTTGTAAGCTACCCGAGTGCAATATGAGGTGCTGTTACTCCAGTTTGTGTGTGGCCACACTCTGGCAATGGTGGAGGCCCTAGACAGAGGGATCAGAATGGAATGGGGAATTAAAATGGTTAGCAACCGGGAGATCCAGTTGCAAACCGGGAGATGAAAGGCTGCCTGTGTTCCCTTGTTTCTGAAGCATGCTGCTCTGTACAGTGGATGAATGTTGTAATCTGAATGAGTTTCCAAGCAGCCTGCCAGTTGTGACGGGTGTGGAGCCGAATGTTTGGAATGTTTCAGATTAGGTTAGCAAGTCTTCCACTGAGGCAAGTCTGAGCAGTTCAATAAGCCTTGAGAGGAAGAATTAATTGGAGATGCAAGGCAATTCAGATGCAGGAAGGACCATGACTCTTAGCAACCTCTGTCTGTTTCCCTCCCTGGACTGCTCAGTTCCTGTAGCACCACTATTTTTGACTTCACTATAAAGCTTAGCTTGTAATAATTGATACCATAACTGCTTTGAAATGCTGCTTGGGAGTCCATGAAGATTGATGAGCTGAATGAATGCACTTTTTTTTTTTTTGCTGATTCACAGCATTGCAACCAGTCCCATACTGATCCTTACTTATTCTCTTGCAACCTAACTACACTAGGAACAATTTTGCAATGGCCGAATAACTAGCACTTCTTTCAAAAGTGGGAGGAAACCAGAGCACCTGAGTAAGCCTGCTTGATCATAGGGAGATCTTACGCATTTCACACAGCTAGCACTAGAATTCACACACTGAACCCAGAAAAACGATGCAATCATCAGCAAACAGCCAACTGTCGAACTTGCCATAGCAGGAGGTCCATCAATAAGAAGATGGTAGTTGGGCTTAGAGCAGTGTCCTTTGGAATTTGCTACAATATCTTGGGGTTGGGTAGTTCGACCTCCAACTTCCTTTTGCAAAATGTGATTTGCAGCCTGTGGTGTGTTTTCCCCTCGGTGCCCGAGTTCACTTTTACCTGAATTCCTTAATGAACACCGAGTCAAATATTGCCTGATGTCTGGAACAGCTGCTCCTTGACTGTGGAATTCAGCTCTTGATCTAATTATTAGTGAAAACCAAAACTGGGCATTGGTGAGCAGGTTACTCCCATCCTCCAGCAGTCAATGCTTTGGGTTGACTGCTGGAGGATGGGATTAGTATTGACCGGTACACAATGACCAGCATAGACACAGTGGGCTGCAGAGCCTGTTTTCATGCTGTATGACTCAGATTTTACTGATAGTGGAACATAGATTAAGAAAGTAATAATTAGGCAGATTTAATTTGGGGAGATACAAGAGAGTTCAGGCAATGGAATCCGGAGCAAAGAAAATAGCTAAGAAATCTGCAGTCAAGCAGCATCTGTAGAGCAAAGGGATGGTCAATACTTCGGGCCAAGACCATGCATTAGGGCTCTGGTTCAGGCAACAAACTGAATCTGTCCTGCTTTTTATGGACAGGGTTACTTTGGCATAGTTTGTCTCATCTAAGCAGTTTGTCCTCCTTCAAGATTGCTATCATTTAACTTTGTGCAACTCCCATTCTGCCTTTGTAGTTCCCTCTGACTGCTACAGGCTCCATGGTCGGTAAACAGTCTCCCCCACCTGATTTACCAAGTGAGTAGGGGGCTGTGGACCCCCAGCAGGACCAAGAAGAAGTTGCGTTCACTGTCGAACATAGCATTGAAAGGAATGATGATAAAGCGCATACACCAAAATCCTATACTTCCAGCGTGGGAGTCCGCAGGAACTGGAGAACAGAGATGTGTGGTGCGTCCGTCACCGTTCCCGTTGGAATCCAACACCACTGCGTCACTAATGTTTTCTATGATGATGATGAGGATGATGACATTGATAACTCCACAGGTGAATGTGTCTACAGTTGCCTGGATCATGAATCTAGAGGTTAAATTTGTTTACAAGGGCTATTCATAAAATGTTTTATCACTACTGCCCAGCTTTTGCAGAACTTTACTGAACTGACCATGAACTTTTTCCTAATTTGCCTACATTAAGACTGTTATTTGGAGAAATGGGAGAAATGTTTTTTTTAGATTTAGTTCTTTGGAACGTTAATCTTGGAGTTAGTGAAGAAAAGATGAGTCTGGGAGGCTACTTCAAATTAAGAGAGTGTTTAAATTTACTAGGTTTATTGCATTTGTGGCGTGAGATTCTTGGTAGGCTGATGGAGACAGATACGTTACATTAATTTGAAAAAATTCCTGATTTGTTACGGAAGAATCGTGCTTCTGAATGAACAGTAGAATGTTTCTTAATGAGCCCGAATGGCCCTCTCATCTGTATCAACCTTGGTTAATTGATGGTTGCCAGATATGGAGCACTAATCTGTTTGTGAAGGTAAAGCCTGGAGCCTAGGTGTGCATAAAACTTACCAAACGACAGCTGTGTAAATCAATGTGAAGTTGTTAGTTAATGCACAGACTAAAAGCTGCAATAGTGAACTTGCAAATCCATTATTGAAATTATTCTTCTCCTTCCTGCAGCTGATATGTTGGTTTTTAAAAAGGTGGGTCTGTAATCGGTATTGGCAGCTGAAAGCGGCTTTTCATGCAGAAGGATTTGGATTTGTTAATGGCGCTTTCCATGAGCTATTAATGTTTTGGCAGCAAGGCATTTCTTAAGAAGTTTAATAAGTCTGTTATATGCAGCCCATCTAAGTTACCAGACACCTGTTGAAGGAAAGCTCCCTGCACATTTTTCTTAAGGATTTCCACAGAAAACTATATCACATCTTTGCTCATTCCAATACACATTAACACTCTTTGCTATTGTTATGTTTAAAAATGTAGCTATTCTGTGTACATGCAAGGATACTAATCAGATTGGTCTGAAATAACTTTTTGTGCGTTTCTGCTTCCACACATTTTTTTAAATAAAACGGCAAACTATGGAGTTTGTACTTCAGAAACTGGCTTTGGTAGTTCAATGCAAAGGGTTTAATAATGGGGACTTGGAATGCTGGAAACAACTTTTCCTGAGATGTACAGTGCTGTTATCAAGTCCTTCCTATTAATGAACATTATTTTGGTTCAAGTGTGTTTAGTTGCTTGCACATCTAATCTCCTACAGATCAGCCATTGTTGAAACCGCCTAAAATGGCGACTAGTGTAGATGAATTGTTCTGGTCAGTTTGGTGATCTGCAGAGATGAAATGGGTATCTGTTTACCAGTGGTGGGGATGTTTTTGCTTCCACAACTACTGTATGACATGGATGGGAATGTAGTGCAGCAGTGAATACTGCTACCTCATGGCAACAGGGGCTGGATTCAATCCTGTCCTTGGGTGTGGTCTGTGTGGAATTTGCATTTCTCCCAAATGAGGGAGAAAAGCAACCCTATGAGGTGTTCCTGTTTCCACATATCAAAAGCAAGGCGATATGTTAATTGGATACTATAAATTACCCTTGGTGTGGTTATGTGGCAATGGGGAGTTGATAAACATGATGTGAGACTGCAGATGCTGGAATCTTGAGCAAAAAACAAAATGCTGGAGGAACTCTGTATTCCCTCCACATATGCTGCCTGTCCTGCTGGGTTCCTACAGCACTTAAAACATATATAAATATGATGATTAGTTGTTGAGTCATTCACCATAGAAACAGGCCCTTTGGCCCTCCCTTATGTATGTCTTCATCAAGTACTTATTCATACTATTCCTACTTATCCACACCTGGTCTGTAGTTTACTATACCTTAGCCATTCTGGTATTCGTCTAGACAGATGCTCCTCAAATGTCATGAGTACATGTCTCCTTCACCTTTATCAGACTGTGCATTAGACCGAAACGCCTCGCTGTATGAAAAACAACCTGCTCTGATCTCCTTGGAGCCTCTTACTCCTTACTTCATATCTTTAAAGTTCTTGATTAGATCACCTTGCGGTTATTCTTTCTGAAGAAGAAGGTGCAGTCTGTTTGTCTGTCCCGATGCGTACAATTGTGTATGTGTAAATGCTCGTCCCTGCCAGGGCATTGACTCTGCAGTGTTACAAAACAGCACCCCTAGACCATATCCGGTATTCTGAGTGGTTTTACAAAGGTTTGATGAAGGTTTAGCGTAACATCAAGTGGGGATACAATGAGTCCTACGGGTGGGTCAATATGATTGAATCCCTTGTGTCCTATCAGCATTGATCATGGCTGATCTTTTACTCTGTATGACATGGTGTCTGTCCAAGGCTCCACATAATTTCACTGAATTATCTTGGCCTATTGTCACATGTACTGTGATACAGTAAAAATCTTTGATTTGCATGCCAGCCAGTCAAATTATGCCCTCCATGAGTACATCAGACAATGCAAGAGGGAGACATAATGCAGAAAAGAAACATAACGTAGAATATTGTGTTGCAGTGACATAAAGTTCAGAAAAACAGTGCAAGAGCTGAAATCAGTTTTTTGGCAGATCAGGAATTCATCCTAATATATGAGAGAGCCATTCAAAAATCTGATAACAACGGGATGGAAGCTATTCTTAAGTCTGGTGGAATGTGCTTTTTACTTTCTGCCTGATGGGCAAATGCAGAAGAGAGAATGACCAGAGTGTAAGTGGTCCATGATTATGTTTGCTTCTTTCCTAAAGCAGCGTGAAGTACAAATGGAGTTGACAGTTCAGTGGGGAAAGTTAGTTTGTGATGGACTGGGCTGTGTTTACAACTCAAACTTCCATATCAAGTGTAGGAAAGAACTGCAGATGCTGGTTTAATTCAAACTGCAGATGCTGGTTTAAAGACAAAATGCTGGAGTAACTCAGCGGGTCAGGCAGCATCGCTGGAGAGAAGGAATGGGTGACGTTTTGGGTCGAGACCCTTCTTCCTTTTGAACAAGTTTTGAGCCATTGGCATTGCTAAATTGGTGACATTTACACCTAGCTCTATCTCCACTTCAACACCATTGACACAGATGGGGGAGTGTTTTCCACTGCAGTTTTGGAAGTTGATGACTAGCTATTTTGTTGTACTGACTGAGGAAGAGCTTGTTGTTTTGATACCATGCTACTAACCTGTCCACCTCCTTCCTGTATGCAGCCTGACGGGACACCGGTGTTGAGCACTATTGTGGAGGAGGTGTTTAGCCTTTCCGGTCATTGCGGCCTTTATTTTTGTGCTCAAATGCATTTGCAATAAAAGCCAATCTATGCTTTACGTTCCTAATTTCTTGCGCTGCCTGCAAGCTAACTTCTTGAAATTCGCATATTAAGGCAAGCAGATCTTTTATTATCAAAACTTGTATCAGACCAGTCGGAATTTTGAGTTTGCTTTGTTATTTAGGATTATACCTAATTCTCTATTTTATTGCCACTTTCCTCCTCCATATCTCATGATGCGTTTTCATGTAGAAATCGATCTATTTCCTTCGTAAATCTACTCAACTGCAAGGCCCCGCAGCCTTCCATGTGGACTACCCTCTGAAAACGTTTTACCTTATCTCAGACCTAAATGTTTTGCCCTATATCCTGAATCATGTCTCATCATTTAAATAATGCAGTATATTTCTATTTTTTTAAGCACAACTTGCCTTGTCCGCATTGTATTCCAATTGCCATTCATGAGTCTGTCCACTATTGCAATCGTATTGTAATCTCTGCATCCTCCTCACTTTCCATGCTACCCTTCATATCTTCAGTAGATGTTGACTGGAAATATTATTCTTGATTCCCTCATCAAAATTACTAACCCCTGCACCTCCAAGATTTAAATCCTCTGAACACATAAATAACTTATTTATTCCAATCCTCATGATCAGCCTGCATTCCCATGTTTTAATTTTACTTAATGGCTTACAATGGTATCGAAAACATTCAAATGCACAGGTCCACTGGTTCACCCATAGCTATTCTACATGTAACAATCTCAGAACCCTGTCAATAGATCCCAAAACTTAAAATGGAAGAATAAAGGAAGAGTTGAGACAAGGAAGTAGGGGATACTGTAAGGAATATTGATGGTGAATTTACTGCAGTAATATGATCTAAATTCGAATTGTAAATGTATCTTTGTTCTCAGTTTACTGTCACCTGAAGCACATGATTGGATTGCATTTCCATTATTCATTAAAGGAATCTAATTTTATCATGTATGCCTGTTATTAACAGGACTTGTAAGAGTGATTTCATGCTGGGATGTTGTATGATTGGGGGGGGGGGGGGGGTTGCTGTTTAAACTAGTGCGAATTTTAAATGGACAAACATTTGCAGAGATTAGAGCTAATGAACAACTGGGCAAGTGAAAGACAGGATAGAATCAACAGCGTTTAGGGTAAACTGGAGTTTAGTAGGTGATGAGAAGCCAGCAGGAGGACACCAGAATAGACTTTAGTGATACTGTGTGCCAACAGGCCCTTCAGCCCACCGAATCCCAACTGATGAGCAAACACTCGCACTATCCTACACACTCGGGACAATTTACAGGAAGACAATTGACCTACAAACCTGTATGTCTTTGGAGTGTGGGAGGAAACCGAACACCCGAGAAAAAACCTACGTGATCACATGGCGAACACACAGATTCCTTGCAGACAGCACCTGTAGTCAGGATGGAACCCGGATCTCTGGCGTTGTAAGGCAGCAACAGTTACGCCTCAGTGCCATCCTTAGCTTGAAGATGGCAATGCAGAAATTAAGAGTTTCAGCAGTATTCCATTATGTACCCCAAAACTGGTTCACCTACTGATTACCCTCTGATTCAAAAAGTTGCCCCTGGGGTCCCTCATTAATATTTCCCCTCTCATCTTAAGACTAGCTGTTCACTTGATCCATGTCCCTCATAATCTTGTACACTTCAATAAGGCTGCCCCTCAGCCTTCTATGCTGCAAACAAAAAAGGCCCCAGCCTATTCAACCTCACCGCAAAACTGAAGCCTGTCAAGCCCAGGTGACATCCTGGTGAATCAAAGGTTCTGCACCCTTTGCCACCCTTTAATGATGTCCTTCCTATAGCCGTGTGACCAGAACTGCACACAGTACTCACCAATGACTTGTACAGCTGCATCGTGATGTCCCAAATTTTATAGTCAAGTCACAGTTATTTATGTAGCACATTTAAAAAACAACTCACGTTGACCAAAGTGCTTTACATTTGTTATAAGAGTAGTATACACAAGCAGGCTGCATACATATATACAAATAGCCCTCACTCAGAGGACGTCAGGAAAGGCTTGGAAGAACAGATACGTTTTTAGACTAGACTTAAAGGAGTCGATGGAGGGGGCAGTTCTAATGGGGAGGGGGATGCTGTTCCACAGTCTAGGAGCTGTGACCGCAAAGGCACGGTCGCCCCTGAGCTTATGCCTAGACTGCGGGACATTCAGCAACCCCAAGTCAGCCGATCTGAGGGACCTGGAGGTGGTGTAGTGGGTGAGAAGACTTTTAATGTAGGTGGGTGCAAGCCCATTGAGGGCTTTGTAGACAAAGAGGAGGGTCTTGAAATCAATTCGGAACCGCACAGGGAGCCAGTGTAGAGAGGCCAGGATCGGGGTGATGTGGTCCCTGCGGCGTTTTGGACCAGTTGCAGGCGGGACAGGGAAGATTGGCTGATGCCAGTGTAAAGGGAGTTGCAGTAATCTAGGCGGGAGGAGATAAATGTATGGATGATCTTTTCGAGGTCATCAAACTGGAGGAATTGTTTTATTTTAGCTATCATCCGAAGCTGAAAGAAGCTAGCTTTTGCTCTACCCTTCCCAATGCAGGCAATTGTGCCAAAGGCCTCCAGCATACTGTCTATTTTACTCTCCAAGCTTAGGGAACCATGCACATGTACTCTCATATCTCTGTTCTGCAACATTCTCCAGGCTCTACCTTTTACTGTGTCAAGTCCTGTCCTGGTTTGACATACCTCTCACTTTGCAGATTTAAATTCCATTTACCAGAGGAGGACTAACTTCTACAGGTGCACAGTAGAGAGCTTGCTGACCGGTTGCATCGTGGCTTGGTTCGGCAACTTGAGTGCCCTGGAGAGGAAAAGCTACAAAAAGTAGTAAACACTGCCCAGTCCATCATTGGCTCTGACCTTCCTTCCATCGAGGGGATCTACCACAGTCGCTGCCTCAAAGGCTGGCAGCATCATCAAGGACCCACACCACCCTGGCCACACACTCGTCTCCCTGCTACCTTGAAGGTAGAAGGTACAGGAGCCTGAGAACTGCAACGACCCGGTTCAGGAATAGCTACTTCCCCACAGCCATCAGGCTATTAAACCTGGCTCGGACAAAACTCTGAACATTAATACCCCTCCATCTGTTATTTGCACTTTATTCATTTATTAATTAATATGTGTATTTAAGTATATAATTGTAGTCAATGTCTACTATGTTCTGTTGTGCTATGCAAAGAAATAATTTAATCGTCCTGTCAGGGATACATGACAATAAACTCTTTTGACTTTGACTTTGACCATTCCTGGGCCCACCATCCAATTGATCTCAATCCTGTGGTAAGCTTGTATTATAGATTGTACAAGGTAAGGCTTTTTTAATGCACAGCATATGTAGTGCAAAGTTAGGTTCCACTAAATATGAACTCTGAAAGCTATGAAACTCATGGTTTTGGTATGTGAAGCAATGAAACATGTTGGAGGAAAAAGGAGCCATATCTATATTTTGGAGAACAATCGGAGTTGAATTAGTACGTATCACCAGCATCAGAAACCGGAATCAAGTTACAAATTGGGAAGTAATCAAAATGTTACATCACAGGAAGGCAAGAATTAATTGGCTGGTGATTACAGTAATTATTTCTTCTAGGAAGTTTCATACTAATATCATGAGAAATCCGTGCAAATAAAATTCATATTTTTTAATTTAATGATAATTGGATGGAATTATTAATTAATTGGGAAACTTGTTGAAGTTATGATAGTCGCAACAGGGCACGGCTTGCGTTTTGGTAGCATGTGGAACCTGGTGGTGATCACAATGATCTTCATGGGCCATGTCTACATGAGGTGTCCACTATTTGAGGAAATTAACTTTGAATTGTTGTGATGGAGCTCAAACTATGAACATTAATGTGTTATGGAGTAAAAGCGTCACCTGGTTACTTTGTTCCAGAATTAAGTCACGTTCCTTGGATAAAGTACTGTGGGTTTAGTGAGTGCAAGGGTTTGATTACGTACGAGCTGGAATTGGAGGAGCCTTTGTGCTTGTGCTTGTCAAACAAATATGAGGTTCTTGCAGACTGTGTAAATTAGATACGGCAGAGAGAGTGAGCACACTGGCCTCACACATAGTACTGGGCATATCAAAAGCTGGGTTGTGGGAAATAATATAATGGTAATAAGGGGAAATATAGTTCAGGGAACTGTATTCATGTAAAGCCAAGCAAGAATCCAAAAGTTGTGCTCCCTCCAGGTGTCCTTGGGCTTAAGAAGAAGTTGGATTAGAAAGGGAAGGGGTCCATGTAGGCACTGATGTCAGATGTTCAGTTGAGGGAGTGTGAACAACTATGTTGTAAATTATAGTGCAGAACCACAGAGCTAATAATTTAATTTTTCAAATAAGTTTCAATTGTGCGACATTGCCATCAGTACAGAGAGAAGGAGGAACTGTTCTGTGGCACAATTTGTATGTGAGTAGTTTATTTTCAAATGACCAGGACTGTACCTGGTGCTTTAAATAGTTGGAGAATGGATTCGGGTGAGTGAAAATTTAGAGTTAATGGAATTGCTAACAATAATGAAATGTATCATTAGGAAGGTAAAAGAATCAGACTGAATATAAAAGCAGGCAATGAATGACTGAAAGATTAATTTAAAATTACTTTAGTAAATCTGTCAAAAATATAAAAACAGCAAGTGTTATTGGTATTTAAAGAAAAGATATAAACAAAGATTGCCATCTGCCCTTCCTTAGCCCATCAGCCCATCTGTATGTAGAAAGTGAGCATTATAGAAGGCGAGTCTTGTTAACAATGGAAAATGAGAAAGCGGCATATAAATTAAAAGTGTATTTTTCACCAATCTTTAGTCTTAATGCAAGTAACATCCCAGAATTACCTGTAAATTGGGTAGAGAGGGAGGAATGTGAAAATTATATTGATCATTGTAGTGATCACTAGTACTAATCAAATTGTGAGGAAGATTTGGAGGAAACTTGGAAAGAGTTGATTTTTTTGAAGAGGTAACCAAGAGGGTAGATGAGGGAAGTGTGATGGATGTTGTCTCCATGGACCTTTATGGGGACTTTGACATGGTCACGAATAGTAGGTTGGTCAACAAGGTTATTGTAAATGAGCCAGTCATTCTCACAAACAGTATTTATTGAAGAACAGTATTTATTGAAAAACACTTATTACAATGCACTACAGCATGTTGCTTCAGCTGTGTAGCGGCAATAGACTGATAGTACGTTGGGGTATGATAATATGAATAGTGTAGTAGGTGGAGCTTATAGTAATAAAGCACTACATTGGTTAGTGTGAAGTAACCGATCTAAATCTTTCCTTGTAGAAATAAAAGTGAAGCACATCTAAATGCAAGTGACCTAAAAGAATAAACATACTAATATGTGATGGCGAAATAATACAGTACCTGAAACGCTAATGGCGCATACAGGGACGTACAGATGGTTTAAACAAAATCCCTGTACCTAAGGGGTGGCCTACAAACCCGTCCCGCGCGCATGTGGTATAGATCCGCGTCTCCTCCCTTCACCTGGGAGCACCGGAACCGGGGGTTGAAGCCGGTGAGCGGGGTGCCGAACGTTGTGGTGAGGGCGCAGGGGGCATGGTCAGTGGATGATCTGCAGCAGCAGAGCACGACGGAAGAGACAGTCCAACAGTAGAAGGGTAAATCAGACGCGTGGCTTCTGGATATGAGACCGCAGGACGTGGCTGCAAGCAGGGCAGCATGGGTCTGCCGAGACATCAGGCGTTGGGCTGGAGACCCCAGTGTTGGGTCATGGGCGATGTTCCTTAAGTTAAGCAGGTCCAAGAATACATCGGATTTAGCAAGGTGTGAGCGCTTCATTAAATAGAGCACCGTTCGATAGATCTCGGTGGCAGTCGAGGTGGTGTGTGGGGGTGTGAATGGTGGTTACGATAGGTGGTTTCGGTAGTATTGAAGCTCTACGAGGAATGTGACCCAGCGCCCAAAGACTTTGTGTGAGAAACAGTTAGTTCAGCAATCCTGCAAGCATGCTCAGCTCGGGCCAAGGTCAGTTCAGTATCGCGGAGTAGTTTGTCTCGTGCCTTATTACTAAGCAGACCTCCCACCAGTCTGTCACGGATGAGATCTTCACACAGATCCCCAAAATGGCAGCGTGCAGCCATGTGTTTCAGACCACTAATGTAATTTTCTACAGGTTCTCCTTGCCGTTGGTAACGGCAAAACAATTAGTACATTCAATTATGGAGTTGGCATGAAGGTCACACAGCTCTCTGAACTTAGTGAGTAGGACTGTAGTGTCATCAATAGTTTCAGCAGGTACCACAATCTGGTTGTTGTGATCGAGAACTGTGGGCGCGTAGTCTAAACGCTCAGCGCGCTTCATTGCTTCAGGGTCAGCGACGTTGAGTAGTATAGAGGCACGCGTCTGGTGCAGTGTTGCGATGAGCAGCACGAATGTAATGGTTGTAATCGCGCTCAAATGTGGCAACGTTCAGTGATGTCCGAGTCAAAGATCAGTGTCTGGACGGCGAAGTGAGCTGGCCATGGCAAAGCGAGTGAATAGATGAAAACAAAACTCAGTGGACAAAATAAAAAACAATATACTTAAACACGGAGTGGGTTACCAACCACTTCTGACACCAGGTAAATGACCCAGTCATTCTCACAAACATGGTACCACAGTATTTATTGAAAAACACTTATTACAATGCACTACAGCATGTTGCTTCAGCTGTGTAACGGCAATAGACTGACAGTACAAGTTGGGTTACGATAATATGAACAGTGTAGTAGGAGGAGCTTCTAGCAATAAAGCACTACATTGGTTTGTGTCCAGTAACCAATCTACCATTCTATCACATGCGATCCAGAGCAAGCTAGCCATTGGGATACAAAATTGGCTTAAAGGTAGGACAGAGGTTGCTTTTCTGACTGGAGCCCTATAGCAAGTGATGTGCCACAGGGATCAGTGCTGGATCCACCGTTTTTTATTTTTCATATTGACGATTTGGTAGTGAATGTAGATGGTGTGGTTTGGTAAGTTTGCGAATGACACCAAAACTGCTGCTATGGTGGGCAGTGAAGAAAGTTATCTAGGATAACATTGGGATCTTGAACAGCTGGGCTAGCGGGCTAAGAAATGGCAGAAGGAGCTTAATTCAGATAAATGCAAAAAATTATCTTGGTGAATTGTAGAACAGAGACCAAGGAGTGCACGTACACACGTCCATGAAGGTGTTTGGTATGCCTGCCTTCATTGGTCAGGATATCGAGTACAGGAGTTGGGACATGTTATAATGGTACAAGATGTTGGTATGATCACATTTGGAATAATGTGTATGGTTCTGGCAGCCCTGCTATAGGAAGGATGTCATTAAGTTGTAAAGGGGGCAGAAAATACTTAAGGATGTTACTGGAACTGGAGTACTTGAGCTATAAGAAGAGACTGGATAGGCTAAGACTCCTTGTGTGCAGGAGGTTGAGGGGTGATCTTGGAGCCATTTTAAATAATGAGTTATGCAGATCAGGTACAATTACCAAAGGCAGGATAAAAAGATTGGGGAGCGTTGATTGCTCTGATTAAGAGGGTGCCTTTGAAAATTTGAATTATGGGTAGATTAAGAGAATGATAATTCTTTTCTCACAAGGTTCTGAGGACATGGAGGATATTTCTCCTTGTGAGACGATCTAGAAATCTGGTCATAATTTCTGTATCAAAGGTTGGCTTTATGAAATGATGACAAGGAAGAGATTTAGCTCTCAATGGATTATACATCTTTGAAATCTACCCCTAAAAGATCTGGAAACTGTCATTGACTATATTTAGGCCAAGACAGACAGATGGTTACACAAATAGCTGGAGAAACTCAGCGGGTGCAGCAGTATCTAAGAGGTGAAGGAGATAGGCAGACAGATGGTTGGCCTCTAAGGAAACAAAATGTTTTGGGGATAGACACAAACTGGAATAACTCAGTGGGTCAGATAGCATCTCTGGAGAAAATGAATGGGTGATTTTTTTTTTTTTTTTTTTTTTTTTTTTTGGTCGAGACTCTTCAGAAGTGTTTTGGGGAACGGATAGGAAAGTGGAATTGTGGCTGATATGAGGCATGTTCTTATTGATTGGTGGAGCAGGTTTGTAGGGCCATATATGCTCTTCATGCTGCTCATATCTTTGGTTCACAATGAATTGGTAAAAAAATCCTTTTTTTTTTTGCCTGCACTTCATCGATTTATTTGCTCAAGTGTGAAGCAAGGAGTTTTCAAGAGATTGGAGCAAAGAAATCACTAAACTGTTGGCCAATGCAACAAATGTAATAGCTTCCTGGAATGTTGGTTATTTTCTCAGGGGAGCTGGAACACAAAGAAGGAAGTTGTGCTTTAGCTGTTGAAAGCTTTGTCTGGAATGTATGTGTTCAAAAATGGGCTCTGCATCTTGGGAACGATCGGCCTTAAATAATTTAAACTGGGGTTGAAATGGATAAATTACCTGAGTAGGCTACGCAGATGAGATTTGTAATGGCGCAGAATGTAGATTATGGGCTGCAGAGTTGTTTAGCATGATTAAATGAAATGGTTATAAAAATGCTGGAATTTGAAGTACAAAATAACTTGGAGAAACTCAGTGGGTTGAGCAGTATCTGTGGGTGGGGGGGGGGGGGGGGGGTAGGGATTGTCGACATTTCAGATCAAGACAGCATCAAATGCCATGGGTGATGGAAATAAACTACTTCCTCCAGTTGTGAAAATCGAGAAAAAGGGTATCCTTAAAGTCAGAGCTGGTGGATGCAGTTCTTCAAACAAATGGTGAAAATTGGAATTTTCCTCAGAGGATCAAGCATTTTGAAGATATTGCATTATTGAAGTTGCTGAGTGAATGTTTTTCTGTTCATTACAAATTGTTAACAATGCAGCACTGGATCAGGGTCTTAACTGTTTGATGTATTGGTCATTTGATGCTGCAATGATTAATGTTGTTAGGTTTCTTCCCAGCCTTTCCAAAGTGCACCATTCAGTTTAATTACAATGCCATATTGTGCTGGTGGCCCTATGTTTTGTGTAAGCAGCTCTCATTCTGTGTAATGCATGGATATGTGTAGTTGGTGTGGGTCAGTCATGTCTGTATGTGTACCCAGGGTAAACTCATTGGGGCTTAATTTTAAGTATTTTTGGTTCATTGGCTTTTATCTACAGTGCCCTCCATGATGTTTGGGACAAAGACCCATCTTTTATTTATCTGCCTCTGTGCTCCACAATTTGAGATTTGTAATAGAAAAAAAATCACATGTGGTTAAAGTGCACATTAGCAAATTTTATTAAAGGGTGTTTTTATACATTTTGGTTTCACCCTGTAGAAATTACAGCTGTGTTTATACATAGTCTCCCACCCCCATTTCAGGACACCATAATGTTTGGGACGCATGACTTCCCAGGTGTTTTTAATTGCTCAGGTGGGTTTAATTGCCTCCTTAATGCAGGTATAAGAGAGCTCTCAGCGCCCAAAATAGCTGCAAAAATAGGATTGCTAGGTTACAGTTTGCCTAGAAGTACGTAAAAGAGGAACCATAGTTCTGGAAAAAAGGTCTTGTGGACAGATGAGATGAAGATTAACGTATCAGAGTGATGGCAAGAGCAAAGTATGGAGGAGAGAAGGAACTGCCTAAGATCCAAAGCATACCGTCTCATCTGTGAAACACGGTGGTGGGGTGTTATGGCCCGGGCATGTATGGCTGCTGAAGGTACTGGCTCACTTATCTTCTTTGATGATACAATTGCTGATGGTAGTAGCACAATGAATTTTGAAGTGTATAGACACATCCTGTCTAAGTTCAAGCAAATGCCTCGGATCTCATTAGCCGAATGTTCATTCTACAGTAAGAACATGATCCCAAACATATGGCTAAAGCAACAAAGGAGTACCACAATGTTTGGGACGCATGGCTTCACAGGTGTTTATAATTGCTTAGGTGTGTATAAATGCCTCCTTAATACAGGTATAAGAGAGCTTTCAGCACATAGCCTTTCCTCCAGTCTTTCCATCACCGTTGGAAAATTTTATTGCTGTTTATCAACACATTTACAACTTAGGAACTGTTCAGGTAACAAAGGAACAGAATGCTGCCCAAACTTGGGGAGGATCTATACAGGGAAAGAAGGCTACAAGGAAAGCAATGGAAAGTAGGGCTGATGGAACATTTGGACCATGCTGACACTGTGCAGCCCATCAAAATGTTCCATAATGTGCTTCTCTAGACTGCAATTCTGCAACTGGTCATACAATAATTACATTGAAGCACCAGTGATAACTAACATCTAGGGGGTGTTCAGGGTTCCTAACTTCTCCCTCTGAAGTGCTTCTTGTCATCATCGCAGAACACTGCCCCTTTAAAAAGAGGAATTTTCTTTTCTGTATTTAATCTATTAAATTCTTCAAACATTTCACTATATAACAATCCATGCGCTTCCCTTCTGCCCAAGCAGTCTTTGACTGTAATGTCGGTCTAGATAATGGACTCGGCTCCTGGGGTGAAGTTCAAACCAGAACTTCCTGCCTCAGGTGAAAGCTGTATCATAGACCAAGTTAACACTTGGCTGCAAGAATTGGCTGCATCAGCTGAACATGCAATGCCCCCAAGGACAGAGGGACAATGCATAACATTTTGACGAAAACTTTCTGAAATAGTGAACTTACCACGGGTATGCAATAAAGTTCACAAAAATTCTGTGTGTTGCTTTGTGAAAACTAATAATTTCTAAACGCTTAACGTGAAATTCCAACATAATTTCCCTTTGAAAAATAAAGTACATATTTTAATCTTTTCCTTAAACAGAAGGAAGAGGTCCATCCATCTTTCCTTAACTATTGTCTCTACGTTGCGTCGACTGGTTGAAAAGTATGGGACATTCCAAGATTGTTTACGAAAACAAGAAAAACTCAGGAGGTTAAATAGCATCTGTACCATGCATTTCCAGCAGTTCTGCTTTGATTCCAGATGTCCTGCATCTGCAGCTTTTTGCAAGCCAAGATTGGGAAGAATGCTATAGAATTGTAATAAGGAAATACAGTGCCCTCCATAATGTTTGGGACAAAGACCCATCATTTATTTATTTGCCTCTGTACCCCACAATTTGAGCTTTGTAATAGAAAAAAAATCACATGTAGTTAAAGTGCACAATGTCAGATTTTAATAAAGGCCATTTTTATACATTTTGGTTTCACCTTGTAGAAATTACAGCAGTGTTTATACATAGCCCCCCCCCCCCCCCAATTTCAGGGCACCATAATGTTCGGGAGACAGCAATGTCATATAAATGAAAGTAGTCATGTTTAGTATTTTGTTGCGTATCCTTTGCATGCAATGTCTGTTTGAAGTCTGCGATTCATGGACATCATCAGTTGCTGGTTGTCTTCTTTGGTGATGCACTGCCAGGCCTGTATTGCAGCCATCTTTAGCTTATGCATGTTTTGGGAGTGCTTGCTTCGGGAGCTAGTCCCCATCTGTTTTCTCTTCAGCATATAAAAGGCACGCTCGATTAGGTTCAGATCGGGTGATTGACTTGGCCACCCAAGAATTGACCATTTTTTAGTTTCGAAAAACTCCTTTGTTGCTTTAGCAGTATGTTTGGGATCATTGTCTTGCTGTAGAATGAACCGCTGGTCAATGAGTTTTGAGGCATTTGTTTGAACTTGAGCAGATAGGATGTGGCTGTACACTTCAGAATTCATTATGCTACTACCATCAGCAGTTGTATCATCAAGATAAGCGAGCCATTACCTTCAGCAGCCATACATGCCCAGGCCATAACATCCCCACCACCGTGTTTCACAATTGAGATGGTATGCTTTGGATCTTGGGCAGTTTCCTCTCTCCTTCATACTTTGCACTTGCCATCACTCTGATGTAAGTTAATCTTCGTCTCATCTGTCCACAAGACCTTTTTCCAGAACTGTGGTTGACCTTGTAAGTACTTCTTGGCAAACTAACCTGGCTATCCTATTTTGCAGCTAACCTGTGGTTTGCATCTTGCAGTGAAACCTTTGTAGTTTTGTTCATGAAGTCTTCTGCGGACAGTGGTCATTGAAATCCACACCTCACTCTTGAAGAGTGTTTCTGATCTGTCAGGCAGGTGTTTGGGGATTTTTCTTTATTATAGAGAGAATTCTTCTCTCATCAGCTGTGGAGGTCTTCCTTGGCCTGCCAGTCCCTAGTAAGCTCACCAGTGTTCTTTTTCTTCTTAATGATGTTCAAAACAGTTGATTTTGGTAAGCCTAAGGTTTGTCTCTAACAGTTTTATTCTTGTTTCTCACTCATGGCTTATTTGAATTTCCTTATTTGTCATCAGAAGAATTTGGAGAACTGGTATTGTGTGTGTAGTTTGAAAGTGGCAATTGAGGAAGTGTTTGTAAAATCAAATGGTAACTTGGGCCACTATGAATTCTCAGAGCAGATTCAAGGGGCCAATTGGCCTAATTTTGCTCCTTTGTCTTATGTAATTCCTTCTCAGCTGCCGGATCTTTGAAATGTTGGCAGTCCATTTTCCTCCACGGATGCTGCCTGGCTCGCTGAGTTCTTCGAGTAGATTGTTTGTTGCTGCAGATTCCAGCATCTGCATTTGCTTATCTCCAGAAGTTTCAAGTTCAAATTTGTGGCCTGGTACCAGAAAGTAGCTAGATTGTATTTCAAGGCGGTCCTTCAAATGGCCTTGCTGCTGTATGATTGATTTTGCTTTTCTCTTTCTCCTTCCCTTCCTCTTATTCTGATAGTCGCTGCAGCCCAAGCACAAGCAGATGAAAGAAGAAGCCAAAGTGTAAACAGCCCAGTACTTGCTGACCCACCACCAGTCATTGTGAAGGCACCAACCAAACCAGGTACCTACAGCACTGCTGAACACCAATGGCTACATTCCTGAGAAGGCATTGGCAATGCCAGCCTGTGGGACAATGTACCCTCTGTGGCGCTTTCATCCCATGTTTGTAATCCCTCTTGTAGTTGGGGAAATTTGATAAGCATGTAAAGCATTTACATCATTTTTGTTTTAAACTTTCACATTTCTGAGGTCTTGGCTTCGTGTGCAAGGCCAGCAATTATATCCTATCCCTAGCTGCCCTTGAGATGGCGGTGGTGGTGAGCTGCCTCTTAAACACCCTCTTAAAAGTCCTTCAGAGGAAGCTGCTCCTAAATGGGTTGATTTTGAGAAGTTGCATTGATGCACAGTGGTGCAGCTGGTAGAACCTCTGCCTCACAGCGTCAGAGACCTGGGTTTGATCCTAACCTCGGGTGCTGTCAGTGTGTGTGTGTGTGTGTGTGGAGTTTGCACGTTCGCCTTGTGACCACGTGGGTTTATTCCGGGTACTCCGGTTCCCTCCCACATCCCAAAGATTTGTGGGTTTGTAGGTTAATTTGCCCTCTGTAAAATTGTTGCTAATGTGTAAGGAGCGGATATGAAAGTGGGATAATTATAGAATTAGTGTGAACGGGTAGGAAAGAACTGCAGATGTTGAATTAAATCGAAGGTAGACACAAAAAGCTGGAGTAACTCAGCGGGTCAGGCAGCGTCTCTGGAGAGAAGGAATGGGTGACGTTTTGGGTCGAGACCCTTCTTCAGACTGAGGAAGGATCTCGACCCAAAACGTCACCCATTCCGTCTCTCCAAAGATGCTGCCTGACCCGCTAAGTTACTCCAACTTTTTGTGTCTAGTGTGAACAGGTGATAATTGTTGGCATGGACTCGGTGGGTTGAAGGGTCTGTTTCCATGCCGTATCTTGAAACTGAACTAAACACAAGAGGATCTAGGAACAAAAGATCTTAGTTAAAACTGAGGTGCATTGGAGTTCCTTCTCAGCTGCTGGGTCTCTGGAATTCTCTATCCTGGTGAGTAGTGGAGATTTTTAAAGAGGTTACCGATTAATTTGAAAGATTGGGGAATTCAGGGCTAAGGGAACTTGGCACAGAAGAGAGCAGGGACAGATTGGCCATGATCATATTGAATGGTGGGGCAGGCTTGAAGGGCCAGGTAGTCTTTTCTTATTTTCATGTCTGAGCCAAGATGCCATCCATTACATTGTACCTTTGATCTGATTGCTCCTTGGAAAGCACCAACATCTCTCAGTTATTTAAAATAATTGAATATACATTCTGCATCCAACTCCATGCATTGTCTCATCAACTGTTGTCCCAATTGGATTTCTCACCAGAGTTTCGTTCACCACACCCACTCTGATAGCCCAGTGATTTCTAATGACATGAAGGCATGTCCAATAATGCAAATATAGTGTGTATATTTCTACTGTTAAGATTAAATCAAATCTTAATTGAACAGATTATTATTTCTGTTTAACACACTGTGACTTCTCTTAACAGTAATAGATGGCTCAATGTTAAAGACTGTTGAGAGACAGAGATTAGCCAAGGCACGGAGAGAAGAAAAGGAAAAGGAGATGGGTAAGTGGTAGTTCAAGTTCTCATCAGGGGAATCTTTGGCTGATCTCCCACATCTTTCAGGAGGAGCATGCCAGTGCCCTAACTGTTATCCTGACTACAATCAGGACAGCAAGGTTATTGAGATAGGCTTTGCCTTGTCTTAAACTACTCGGCCTTATCGAAAGCTCTCAGTACAAAGGCTCAGCACTTACCACTCAAACACTGCACTTGTAACTCCAATGCTTTCTCCCAGGGATTTTAAGAGTCTGAGCACACTGCCCGAGAGAGTGGTAAAAGCAGAGACCCTCAGAACAGTTGAGGAGTATCTGAGCAAGAACGTGAATTGCAAGGCTACAGACCATGTGCTGGTAACTGGAATCTTTATAGATGGCTGCCTGATGGCCTGCCTGGAGAGGATGTCCCAATGAGTCTTTTCCTATGCTGTATGATTCTCAAAAGATCTCATCCATCAGCTTCCTCAAAAGATCTCTTCCATCAACTTTTAGTAAGCTGTCCTTGAATGACTCCTTGTTTTGATGACGCTCCTGTGAAGCCTTTGAGATGTTTGACTAAAAGACAATATAAATGAGAGTAGTAATAATAGTTGTGGAATGTCTCAGTTATGCACTGATCTTAGAAGTGTGAAATGTATTATTTTAGCATTTATGCTTCCTTAATATATTTAGTGACTTGTAGAGTAATGAATTCCTTACTCCTATGTCATCAGCTGTGAAAGAATATCAACTGCTAGAGAAAGAGAAGAAAGCACGACTTCAGTACGAGAAGCAAGTGGAAGAACGACAGAAGAAATTGGATGAACAAAGGCAAAAGGAGCAACAGAAGCGAGTTGCAGTGGAAGAGAAGAGGAAACAAAAGCAGGAGGAGGAAAAGGTGAGTCACAAAGCTGTAGGTTGAATGTGAGGTTGTCCACCAATGGTCAGGGACCACACCTCATACTGCACCCACCCTCTGTCTCGCCCAGTGTCCTCAACAGGTGAGTGCCAGTGATGTCAGAGACGGAAGGGTGACCTCAGAAGTATATAAAATTGGGAGGAATAGATAAGGTATATATTCAATCTTTTCCTCTTGGTGCACAAGATTAAGATAGGGGTGGAAGTTTAAAGACGGGTTCTAGAGTGTTTGGTGCTTAGAATTCGCTGTCTGGGAGGTTGTGGAAATGGATATAACAAATTTTAAGAGATATTCAGACGGACTCATGAACAGGTAGACACAGGATACAGAGAAACAGACCTCGCATAGACAGATGGGAATAGTTTACATTGCCATCATTGTCGACCCGAACATTGTGTACGGTGCTTTCTTGTATGTGTTCAATTTAAAAACTTCTATCCGCCGTACATTTCTTTAAGTGTATTCCCGTCAAAGTAACTCGGAAGTATGTAGTTTGTTAGCTTGTGCATTTTCACCCTCTTCTTGAAACTTGTAGGAACGCTATGAAGCTGTGTTGCGACGCACATTAGAACGGAGCCAGCGCTTGGAGCAGAGACAAAAAAGGTGGTCCTGGGGAGGAGCTGTGTCAACTGAGATGGAAACCTCAAATGGTAAATGCCCCTTTTACATGGAGAAACCTCTGGAGAAATACTTTCCAGTATTTTCTGCCCGATGTACAAATAACTCCAGTACTGTATAATATTTGCTTGAACTGACTAATAGTGAGTAATGTGAATTTTATTTACAGGATGTGTTTAATTCTCAAATACACTTGAATTTATATGGGGAAATTAGCTTGTCCTTTGCCGAAGTGAAGGCAGAATCCATAATTGAGAAAGAGGGAATGCTGGCAGTTTGTTTTCCCTGGAAGGTCCACCAGTCTGACCAGTTGCAGGTGAATCTTACTCTCCCAGTAGTGGAAAAATCCTGGGAAAGCTGGAAAAAAATGAATTTGCTAGTCATTGATAAGTTTTTGTGTTTATCACTTTATCAAAATAAAGTATCGCACTGTTGTTTATATAAAATCAGCCCAAACTCTTCCGTGACAAATGACATTTGCACAAAACAATTTGGTTTCTTTTTCACTCGTGTCTGTTTCAGCAGGCCGAGAGCCTTGCCTCTCTACGTGCAACACAAACTGATCTCTGTGCAACTTCAGTCGTGTACAAGAAAGCACGTGCGTGAAGTTTGGGATTGTATTTATAGGGAGGAGGAAAACAATGTAGTAAAGCCGGAAACGATGACCTTGACAGTGGGGGCTGGGGAGATGAGTAGGGAAACTGTGCTCTGTAACATGGGATAGGGTTTTTGAGCAATGGGGAAAGAAGCTAGGTTCTCGGGGTCAGAAACAGCCATCTTGCTCCCAATCCTGTTTCCCCTGGTCAGTTCTTCCCATCACTAATCATCTCATTCCCAGTTTTTATGCCACTGATATTTGTTTGTCTTGGTTACCTTTTCTTAAATGATGAATTCTCTTTTGTTTAGGTGTTCCTACCAGTTCCTTAACTCCATCTCTCAGTCTGTCCGACTGCCCCCCTCCTTCCTCAGACTCTCAGACTTCCACTGAAGATGGTTCTGGTATCAGAAGTTTGAACCGACTTTCTGAAAAATTATATTAATCTTTAATGTGCTAATGGATGTTGCAAACTAACGTTTTTAGTGGTGGCTGTAAGGGGAGGCCTATCTCGATCACTGCTGGCATGTAGTACTTGCTTCATTCCTTCAAAATATTTGGGCATGGATGTGTACCTGGTGTGTAGGAATTGTAAAGTGAGATGTTATCCTGGAAGTATTGACTTGGATTTGCATGCAGCTGTTGGCAAAAATGTACAGCATAGAGGAAGGCCATTCAGTCCCTCTTGTCCATGCCAACTTAAAAATGATAGGAAACTTCTCCCAATTCCAATAAAATCAGGTAATACTATAGGGTTGAGGGTTATAGTGAACAAGAAAGTGGTGTGGACAAGATCAGCCACTGAAAATCAGAAAAGTTGCTGATGCTGGAAATATGAAAAACATTGTTCAGGAAAATAATCAGCTGTCTGGCAGCATCTGAGGAGAGAGAAACAGTTAACATTTCGGGTCAAGTGATCCTTGTCTCTACCCCATTACCAGCGTTCCCCTTCACCCCGTATCTACTCTATCTACAATGTAAACAATTATTTATTTTTTTTTGCCGTTGTGATGAAGTGTCCTTGATGGATTGTCAGCTGCTTTTCTCAGATGTTGCCTGGCCTGCTGAGCATTTCCAGCATTGTTTTATGTACAATCAGCCATTAACTAATTGAACAGTGGTGCAAACTGGAGGGACCATCAGTTGACTCCTGCTCCTTTTTCCTCTATTCTAAAACCATAAACTAACTTCACAAATCAACTAAATTGGTTTGGAGAAATGTAACTGTTGCAAGCTGCTTCATCAAGAGTGTGCTTTCAGGATAAGATTAATTTCTCGCATGCATGGTCTGTTTTAAGATTCCAGAAACATTTTTTCTTGTCTCAGTTGGACTCTTCTTTTCTGTAGCTTTAGACAAACACTCCAGTTCCAGTGGGAATCTCATGAAGCAAGCAGGGCCAGTAATGAGTAAGCGATTGTCTTCCTCCTCAACAGCTCTCCCAAGTTCTCCTGACAAAGGTGAGTGCCCTGCGCCTGTCTAGCAAGTGCTGATATTCCAAATGTGTCACAACCTAGCTTTAAAGCATGGTATTGATTTTCAACAGATGGGCGTCATGAGTTTGGAATATGTGCCTTTGACACTGGGTGGCACCGATGAACAACGGTAAACTGCGTCCTCTCAAAGTCAGGCTGAATTGTTAAATCAGTGATTGCAAAAATTGATCTGGTTGCTTGGGATGAGTGGGCCAACATTAAGGACTTGCACTGGGCTCCTCCATCCATATAAATGGGTGAAACTTTCTAGTATTTGGAACGATGAGGGCTGACTGCAATTAGCTTCTGTTGATGTTTCAAAAGGCAAATAACTTTAAATTGTTTCCCCAACTGATACTAAATGTGCAAGTCACTAATGATGGACCTTTTTGCCTTTACCTTAGGGGATGAATCGGTTCCCATATACTGTTGACCATTTTCTGAAAGTACCGACTGCTGTGACATTGAGTAGTTTATATTGGCTGTAACCCCAACATTCTTGCTATTGAGGGAGTGCAGCGTAGGTTTACAAGGTTAATTCCCGGGATGGCGGGACTGTCATATGCTGAGAGAATGGAGCGGCTGGGCTTGTATACTCTAGAGTTTAGAAGGATGAGAGGGGATCTTATTGAAGCATATAAGATTATTAAGGGTTTGGACATGCTAGAGGCAGGAAACATGTTCCCGATGTTTAGTCCAGAACCAGGGGCCACAGTTTAAGAATAAGGGGTAAGCCATTTAGAACGGAGATGAGAAAACACTTTCTCACAGTTGTGAGTCTGAGTCTGAGTGAAATTCTCTGCCTCAGTGGGCAGTGGAGGCCAATTCTCTGGATACTTTCAAGAGAGCTCTTAAAGATAGCGGAGTCGGGGGATATGGGGAGAAGGCAGGAACCGGGTACTGATTGGGGATGATCAGCCATGATCACATTGAATGGCGGTGGTGGGTCAAAGGGCCGAATGGCCTACTCCTGCACCTATTGTCTATAACAGAGAACAGTAGACCATACAGTTTGACCCATAGACTTTCCTAAATCTTGAATTGTTTAATTTTCCAAGCGTTGCTAAATGTGCCCTTAAATTAGGACAATGATCAGTGCAGTTGTGCTGATTTCAGTAAAATGGTTCAAGTATTTGTCCTTGCTGCTGTGGTGTAAAGCTGTTTCTTTTCAATCTATCAGATTTACAGGCGCTCGCTTGGAAAAAAAATACTAATTGACTTTAAAAATCTTTAGTACATCTGATTATCAACCATGAGTTTTCTTTTTATCTAACAATCTAATTAACTTGGAATGAGCACTTTGTTTTAAAGTTATTGCCTTATTATATTCAAACTAATTTAATCAATTTTTCATTGCATTTAGAACTTCTATTTGAATACAATTTACTTTAATGTTTTAAATCTTATTAAAAACACACCTAATGCTCTAATCATACCAATGTGTACGTCAAGCAGATTATCAATAATGGGCATCACTACTGATTAGACAGAAGCGTGTTGATTCGGATTGTGATTGGGATAGAGTGGTGGTTGTGGGAGCCTGTACTGATGTGCCTGCAGGAAACTAAAACTACTTGGTTAACCCCTACTGTTCAAAATGTTGCATGAAAATCAGAGATGAGCATTTCTCTGGCTCTTTATATATCCCTTTCATAATGTTCCAAAGTATTTCACATCTAATTGTACTTTTAAGATGGAGGCACAAACGCCAACAGATGCTGGAGTCGGGCAGCATCCGTAAAAGCAAAGGAATGGTTGACAGTTTGGGTAAAGACCTGGCATCAGGTCTTCAGTTCCTCTGGTAGTAAATCATCTATAAGATCACCCCTCACATTATTATGCTGCAGGGAACCAGTCCCACCCTATTCAGACAATATTCCTGTGAATTGTTTCCATATTGTCTCTCGCTCAATCACATCCTTCCTATCACATGGCAAGCAAAACAGTACAGACTACTCCACATGCAGCTTAATCAAAGATTTGTGCAAATGTAGCATGACGTCACAATTCTACACTCAATGTCATGGCAGATAAAACCAAGTGTACAATAGGCCTTCTTCAACACTATCTACCAGCATTGCCACCTCCAGGGAGCTATGTACTTGTCATGCAAGGTTTCGCTGTTCAATAACACATCCCAGGAGTTGGCATTTTGTGAAGTGAAACCAGTTAAACTTCCCAGTTGATTTAGATCTTGTAGCTTCAGACCACCACCACCACCTTCACTGTCCACCACGCACCTGTATTGATGTCTTCTGTTAGCTTTGCTAATTATTGATAGTACCTGTATTCCATGTTTTTGTGAATCATATGCCGGGCACCCTGATCCCTCTGCATCTCATATCTCTGCAAAATCTTACCATTCCGTTGAGAGATACAGCATGGAAACAGGCCCTCTGACCCACCAAGTCCACGCTGACCACTGATCACTCATTTACCAAAGGTGAGGACCAGTGACTACTGATCACTGGCCCTCACCTTTCACCCCACCCGCTGGCAAATACAACACATAGTCCTCCGCCAGTTTCTCCACCTCCAACGTGACCCCTCCACTCGCCACATCTTCCCATCTCTCCCCCCGCTCCCCCCCCCCCCCTCCCGTCTGCCTTCCGCAAAGGCCGCTCCCTCCGCATCTCCCTTGTCAATTCTTCCCTTCCCTCCCGCTCTACCCCTTCCCCGGGCACTTTCCCTTGCAACCGCAAGAAATGCTACACTTGTCCCTTCACCTCCCCCCTCCACTCCTTTCAGGGACCCAAGCAGTCCTTCCAGGTCTGACAGAGGTTCACCTGCACCTCCTCCAACCTCATCTACTGCATCCGCTGCTCCAGATGCCAGATGATCTATATCGGTGAGACCAAGCGGAGGCTTGGCGATCATTTCGCCGAACACCTCCGCTCGGTCCGCATTAACCAACCTGACCACCCGGTGGCTCAGCACGTCAACTCCCCCTCCCATTCCGTATCCGACCTCTCAGTCCTGGGCCTCCTCCACGGCCAGAGTGAGCTTCACCACAAGTTGGAGGAACAGCACCTCATATTCCGCTTGTTCTGTTAATCCTTGCTGTCTCCTCCCCTTCCCACCTCTCCCTCAGCCCTCGGGCCCTGGCATTCCCTCTCTCTCGATCTCTCCCCCAGCCTAGTCGCACTAGCTTCTCATTTTCACACTACAAACAGCTTACAATAGCTTGTTCCCTTTATCATCGATACTTTTTTGCATATCTTTCATTCATTGTTCTTTATCTCTCCACATCACCGTCTATATCTCTCGTTTCCCTGATCCCTGACCAGTCTGAAGAAGGGTCTCGACCCGAAACGTCGCCTATCTCCTTTGCTCCTTAGATGCTGCTGCACCCGCTGAGTTTTTCCAGCCATTTGTGTACACTCATTTACATTAGTTGCATGTTATCCCACTTATCAAATCTTTACATACTATGGGCAATTTTATAGAGGCCAATTAACTTGCATGTCTTTGGTCTGTGGAAGAAAACCAGAGCACCCGGAGGAAATGTATGCGGTCACAGGGAAACATGCAAACTCTGCAGAATTTAGATCTCTGGTGCTGTGAGGCAGCTGCTCTACCAGCCATTCAAAGGGCTTCACTTAACATGTCCCCATTCACAGAACCTATTCTGCAGCATCCTCATGTTCTTTTCACAATTAGCTTTGTTATTAGCAAATTCACCGCCACACCTCTGGTGCCCTCTTCAAGTCATTTAATAAATTGTGAAAAGTTGAGATGACAGCACTGATCCATTTGATACACTCCACATTGCACTTTACCAACTTTACCTGTGGAGTACTAGCTTGTGCCAGCTGTCTTCTGTTCAACCAGTCTTGCATAAGCATTGAACAGTCTTTCCACCCACAATTCCATTCTGTACACAATTACAAGTTAAACCAAGCTCTCTTGTCTCTGACATCTATCCACTGTTGCCTCCTGCACAATGGCATTTGAAGAGCTTCAATAAATTGACCAAGTATGATTTTCCTTTCTCAAACTTTGACTTTGCCCATTTATCTTGATGCTTTTCCTAAGTGCTGCTATAGCATCATTAATACTAGCTCACCCTGGGTGCCTATTGATCAGTGTGGACTGGGTGAGTCAAGAGAACAATTTTCAAAAAGTTTGCTTCCATAAATCTATATAAACTAACCCGATTATGGGGGATACTTATGGGGTTTATGGTGGACAAACAATGTACATTATCACCTGTTGCTGTTTGAGCTGTTGCTGGACTATTAAGCTGTTGCTGGACTATTGAGTGCAATCTTGGGACTGCCCCATTAGCGCATCATGAGTGTGTTGCTCCCTTTGCACCACCCCTCCTACCTTGTGCACATTACTGCCTGTAGCATAGCACTGCGCTCCCTCTACACATTGCTCGTCTGACAGTGTGGCGCTCACTGCATTGCCCCTGTAACAGCATGGTGCTCTCCCAGTCCTGCCCCTATGACAGTTTGTACAATCCTGCACAGTCCTACGGCATTTGTGTGTAACTCCTCCTGCACTGGAGCGTCAGACCAGATCTCTGGAGTCACTTAAACATCCCATGTCCTCACTCAATGCTGACAGTTTGGCATCTTAGGCTAACAGCCGGACTTTTATTCCACAGGGGATTGATACTTCTTTCCTGGATAACAGTTTTCACTGTATCTTGAAACGCATGACAATAATGAACCAAAACCAGTGCCAAGCTGTGTTTTCATTCGGTGAATACATTATTCAACTATCTTCAGCAAATTTTCAGGAATCGCACTTGATTTGATGTTCGTTTGAGAGGTGCAGTGCTGTATTAAAACAATGTGTCGTTAAGTGTCTCGGCTGCCACAGGAAGTGCCAGTAGGGGCCAGCAGGTGCAGAAAATGCTTTCTTGCCTTGTTAAATATGCAAATGTATTATGTCCAGCCTTCAATAGTCCTTTAAAGAAAAAACATGTTGCCTGGAAGGCGATTCAACGTAGGGCGGATATTTCAATCGAGCTTTTATGTGCTTTTCATCAAAATTAAATCAAAATTCAGCAAGTTTTAAGTTTTGGACATGAGCCCAGAACATTTGGATGCAATCTTTGTTGGTTGGGATGTTTCAATAAATAATGGACAATGCCCTTGATTCTTAGGAGATTCAGCGGAGAAGAAGAGGAGTTCGTCGTTGACTAGATTGGCCAGTAACCCTCGATCGTCTACGCAAGTAGACAAACTCCCAAGAGAAGATCATCAAGGTGGCTGATGATTTGCATCAGGAGTTTCCCCCTGTTTTGTGTCCTAAATGTGAAACGTGTCCATGAGCCTAACATTTAATTAATCCAGTATTAATCCCTTATTGAGTTGTGTGTCTGTGATGAAAAGTTGCACCAGCTGAAGTACATAACACCTCCCATTTCACCAACTATTGCATCTGCTTCAGTGATGAGACTTTCCTTTCCAGGGCCAGAAAATGTTTTCCATTTTCATTCACCGTGACTTTCCTTTCACATAATTAATGGAGCACTCGGTGTCCCCTCGATTTCCCCGCACCTCAGCGCACACACATCACCTCAGCCAGAGTGTAGAGTTATGGTTTTCTTCACGTTTCGCCTCGGGTCCATATTCATTGGATCAAGCTCCATTAGTTCCGTCACTACCAGTGGAATTACAGCAAGATACACATCTTCTTCCCATTTCAATCGGGCCATTCCCTCCTGGTCCATTCTTCTATCTCCATTAGCCATTCCCCTTCTCATGGCACTTTCCCATGCAACTGGGCAAAAGATAGCACACATTATTTTCTCCATCCACAGACCCAGTTGCTCCAAAAGCATACTTTTGCTTGCATTTCATCCATTTTACATATTGCACTCCATTCTCCATCACTGGAGTAAATGAAAAGCCGATTGGAGATTTATTTGCAGGATTTCTGTGGTCAGTATATAGAAATGCCCCAGAGCTTCCAGTTTCCTGTCACTGAATGCTCTGCTCCATTCCCCAGACTTGTCTTCAGCCACCTCCTACACTGTTCCACAGATGCCAGGTGTGAGCTTGAACAGCACCTTATCATGTTTTATTGACATTGGGATTCAGTGGTCACCTGAAATAGTTAAATTTACCATTGTTCTTTTTCTTTTGCCTTCAAGTGCTGGTCTTTTTTTAAAGTAATTGTTATCTTGACAGCTTTGGTCTTCTTTAAATTGCAGGCATTCCCTTTATTTTCTCCCAGTGCACATACTGCCACACACTCCCCCCCCCCCCCCCCCCCCCCCCCCCACTTCCAAAATTCAACATTACGCTTGTTTTCTCAATTTCCTGTTGTGTGAACAGTCTTCGCCCTGAAACATCCACCGTTTCTCACCCCAAGTTGCTGCCTGACCTGCTGAGTGTATCCAGCATTCACTGTTTTTGTTTTGTAACACCTCTGTTTAAATTCACTTTCTACTGGAGAACCTAAAAAAGTGTTCAATTGTTGATCATAATGGCAATGACGGCCATACTTTGTCAGCATTGCCAACAATCTGGCCAGAAACCACGATATAGCTTTGCAAGTGAAAATTAACCACCTTGAGTTTGAAATGTAATTGCACACCATCCTGTTCAAATGTTAAATATTGAATTCTCTAACAGAATATACTTGCTAATTGATATCAGAAACGGTCCTTAATCAGAGTAATTCTCCTTTAGCTTGAGATCATTTCGGATTTCACATGCAGACTTGTCTGTTGCTGCTATCTCTAACTGCGTTTTACCATTTGATCACAGGAGGCTGTGGCAAGGTTGTGCTTACTGCAGAGTCTCTTGGATTCTGATTGTTGGAGTTGGTCATATCTCCACCCACTGCCCCGCAGGTTAACATCATGCATCCACCCCCCTCACGCACACAATGAAGTGTTTGGTAGTGTATGTACCCCGTGTGGCTCTTGCTTTCATATTAATGAGATGCTGACTTAATCACCTTCAGTTTGAACATGTTTAGCTAGCAGTCATGCTTTTGTTTATTAATGACCAGGCTTAGTGTGTTGTGTTTGGGCTCACTGCACTCAATTTAATTACCATTTCTTGGCCCATTATTTGCTTAGACTTGTATTGCTTCAGATGATAACTTTTTATAACCCTTTCTAGGTTTTGTTTTCAATTAGCATTCACTAACCTACTTAACACATTTGTCACTTGCATTAACTCTTCTCCCATCTAGCTTCTTTAGCTAAACCATGTTGACTATTTTTGATTAATTCCTGTCCCTCAGCTCGACGTTCCCAGAACAGTCCCGTGGAGAGTAGTATAATCAGCCGACTGCTGACGCCCACGCAGGCCTCCTTAGCTAGGAGCAAGAGTGCCACTGCTTTACCAGAAGCTGGACAAGGTTTTGCAGGTAATTCTCTTCAACTAACGACCACATCCCCAATATCCAGGAACTTGCTTCAGGTGACTGATTAACTTGCTTGCCCTCTGACTTTTTGTGCACTTTAGTGCGGGCCAGACATTAACGACACTGGCACGCACTTGTACTGATGATGACTCTCCCATAAACTGAGATGTCACTTATGCCAAATTGGGATGGAAGGAAAGCGGAAGTGTAGGGCAGAGTTAAGGTGACAGCAGAGGCATAGGCTGCTGAGAGGTGGGGTAAAAGGGAATGGGTGGGTAGATGGGGCACTACGGCAGAGAGGAAGCAGCTAGGAGGGAAATGCGGCGGATGGGGACCGGTGTTCTTTTGATACTTGATAACTGACGGGATAGGGAGGCGGTACCTGAGAATTATGTTTAAAAGTCTATATTAAATCATTGTGTTAATGTCCTTAACCAATTGAAGGTTCATTTTTAATTTGTGACTGTTGCTTTTTTCATCCTACCACTGTTTAATATGGTAAACTTAGAATGTAGCAGGCTTGGGTCATTTCTCCCCCCTCTGAGGCTGTGCTCCAGTTAGAATGCTGCCATCCCAGAGGTCAGGCTAGTGCAGCTTTCCTTTCTTGAGTAAGGAGATGAACATGGTACATAATAATCTAGATGTGGTCTTGCCTAAACTCCGTATAATTGTTTTACGACATCCTCACTGCAACACTCAATCATCTTGCAATGAAGTTCAACACGCTTCTTGCCTTCCTAACAGCTTGCTTCTCCATTTGCTTTCGGTGCTTGGTATCCAAGAACTCCTGTCCCTTTGATATTAACTTTTGCCAGTGTGTCCTCCTGTTATCTGACTAAAGTAGATGATTCACATTAGACTGCAGCCGCCATCTATTTGCCCACTGACTCAATTTGTTGAAATTGCATCCTTGTTATAACTCTTCATCCCACTCAAATTTGTGTCTGTGGCAAACTCATTCAAATTATTTATAGGTGTTGTGAATATCTGTGGTCCAAGCACTGTTCCTTGACGTACCCAACTAGTGCGACCAGAGAAAGCAGAGCAATTTTCGGTCCATTACAGGGTATTTTCAGTAAACAGATGAGCTGTCAAAATACTGAAAATCCCAATGCAACCTGTTCAGTTATTCTAGTGTTAAACTGTCAAAAAGAACTCTGATAGGTTTGTCAAAGATGATTTCCCTTTCATAAATCTGTTGACTGTGTAATCTTTGCTTTTGTTTTAAGTGTCCTGTTCTCACATCCTTCATATTATGTTCTAATGTTTTTCCTACTATAATTTTCTGTTTCCCTTTTAAATCACGGGGTTACTTTGCCGCACTCTAAGCTGCACGGACCGTTCTGTAACCTGCTGAAATTTGGATGGTGACGACAGAGGTATCCACAATTTCCATGCCTGCTGCTTCAGATACCTTGGATGCAGATCAACAGGCGCTTGGGGGTTATCAGTTTTCTCACCATGCAGTATTTTAAAATTTAATTTCCCGTTTTCGTTTAACCAACATGTTTTCATACTTATTTCCAGTTATTCATACGATGGAATATTTGAGAAGAGAATTAAGTAAATGTGGACGCAGCTAATAAAAGGAAATGTTATTGGTAACTGTTAGAACTGATCAGTGAGCTGCAGGAAGGCATCTGCCCGAATCATTACCTGCTCCTGTGGACTGCATCCCCGGCACATAAATCTTGTGTTTTCCCTCTTACAGATGCGGAAAGACTCTACCTTCTCCATTCCCTGCTTATGTTGCATAATTGCAGTATTTACTTTTCTTTCAGATGATATGAATTATTAGTTAAATGTGAAAATTGGAGAGGAAAAACAGATGTTTTGAATTGTGAATCTCTGCTTTGTTTTATAATTTCATACTGGTGTGGCGTTAATGCATTCCCAGAGACATTTGGTTCCAATATGTTTTACAGCATGTTATATGGGCTCAAACCTGAGTAACTGAGTTGCCGTCAGTGCTTCCTTAGGCCCAGCCGTATGGAATGAGCATACGGCTTTCTTATGCACAAAGGTTTTCAGTGTATATGCTATCTGTCTGACACAAAATGCTGGAGTAACTCAACGGGACAGGCAGCATCTCTGGAGAGAAGGAATGGGTGACGTTTTGGGTCGAGACCTCCCTTCAGACCCTTCTTCAGACTTCAGTTCAGTCTGAAGAAGGGTCTCGACCCGAAACGTCACCCATTCCTTCTCCAGAGATTCTGCCTGTCCAGCTGAGTTACTCCAGCATTTTGTGCCTACCTTCAATTTAAACCAACATGTGCAATTCTTTCCTACACATCTTTCTGAATATTCTGATCTGATACCCCAACCCCCTTTTTAAAAATCTTTTTGCTTCTATTTTCATTTCGGATAGAAGACAGATCGCCTTAATGCGTGTTTAGTCCAAGCTCTGTTACTTTGTTAAAATGGCTTTTTCCCCCCCACCCGGCATTCTGTAGTTTGTAGCAGGAGGTAAATGCATGCGCCTTTGGAGCTCAGCCCGATAGTAATCTGATCCAGCCTGGTGTAGTCACCTTCTCCCCTGTGTCTTCATCTCTGTCTGGCCTGTAATCTGATCCTTCAGAATGTTTAAAAATATCCCTTTCAAATAGTTTCATTACAGGAAATAACATTCGCAAAAAAAATCCGTTTAAGCTGGAAAAGGCATTTTCACTATGTTCACTGATGTTCCACCATGTTAGCTGCCATTCTTTATTTTTATTTCATATTTTTAAGATCCAAAACTAATGCATGAAAATTATTCAGACTTCCCTGCATAGATTCCATTTCTCTCTGACTTCCTGTTCAAATACCTGCCCAGATACCTTTTAAATGTTGTTACTGTTCCTGCCTCTGTCACCATCTCTGGCGGTTCATTCCAAACACCAACTACTCTGTGTATGAAATAATTGCCTCTCAGATCCTGTTTAAACCACCTCCCTCTCACCTTAAACCTATTCCCTCTAGTTTTAGACACCCATAACATGCACAGCACACTTTGGCTATCTATTCCATCTATGTCTCTTAATTTTATATATCTGTCTTGTCACCTCTCGGCATCCCCTTCAGAGAAAACACACCCAGCCTAACTATCCAGTCTTTCTTTATACCTCAATCTCTCCAATCCATGCAAGGTCCTTGTGAATTATTACCGTAAACTGTAACTTAATCACATCCTTATTGTGTATATCTGTGACTCTTCTAAATTGCAACCTAGTAGAAATATTAGTAATGGAGATTGGAGTAGATCTGCCAAGATCTTTGCTCTACAGTGCGCTCATCTTGGAGGTTAATTTGATTTAATATTCTGACATGTTTGATTTCTTTTTGATATTTGGATGCTTTAGTTTTTATTGATTGATTTTCCTTGTTTTTTTTTACTGTCTTCAGCATAATTTTGAACCTTTTTTCCAGCTTGGATTTTTTAATTGCTTTACCTATACTGCATGTGACTTTAGCTGCAACGTGGAACCCAACTCTTACCAAACAGTTCAGCTGCTTATTTCTTCCTGGGAGTAGAACTTCTTGAACTGGAATAGTTGGAAGCTGTCTTGGGAGGAGTGCATGGTAATGCGCACAAAGGGCTACATAGGTGCATGTTCTCAGTGAGAGCTTCAATGGTTATTCACTCATAATGAAGTTAGCATTGTGCTTTCCATTCGACTCTATGGTGATCCTGCAATTTAACACTTAAATATCACTGCTTGCTGTTCACAGGGTGACATGGATCACATTGTTCTTGAAAGCAAGTTCTCTAATTGCACTTTAATGTCCTGTTTCTTATCTGAATTACTAATCATAGCTTGGTATTTCTGCTGATATTAAAATGTGGCGGTGTCCACTTGGCATTTCGTTTGTCCTAATGTACACAATTTCTTTCCCTTCTCCACTTTTTCATGGGCTTTTCTTGCTTTCCTGCTTCATATTCTAACTTTTTAGAGTCTCATCTCTGTCCTCGTTCAGCTTCAGCTGGCCCTGTGAGTTCCCCCATCAACCCAGCCAACAAGCCTTTGCGTAGCCGCAGTTCCGATCGGCAGAAGTCGATGCCAGGCGCCGCTGCTGGAGTACTAACATCGGGCGAGACCACACAGGTACGTATGTGGCGAAGTGTCGCGCTGCCGTAACTCAAAGCATTTCTTGGTGGCTGATGTTCATGCTGTTCATAAATTTCATTAAACTTTGAGTTACTGAGGAAGTTTGGCCAATGACAAACGTTATGGGTCAGCAAGTAAATATGAATATGAATTTCTGTAGCCACTTTATACATTTGCACTGTTCCAAATCCACTTTGAGAGTGTTACAGCCAGTGCAGTGCTTGTGAAATGTAGCCATTGTTAGTTTAGGCAGAAAAGTCTCAGAGGGAGAAATTAACGAGCAGACGATTGCTTTGTTAATATTGGTTGAGGAATAAATATTGATTGGTCAGTGGAAGAGCCCCTCTGCTCTACGAAGGGTGTCTTGGCATATATGGCATCTATTGGAGAAGGTAAACAGGATTTTATCTGAAGGACAATTCAGTACAGTGCTTCCATTGATGGGATATAAATCATAGGCTGGAACATAGCTGAAGGTTGGCATAGGCATTGTGTGTGGGCTTTAAAGATCTGTTCCTGTACCATACGATTCCATGAAATTTTACCTTTTCTTTGTACGATGATATAAGCCCAGAAATAAGGTTAGTGCGACTCTTTGGTCTGCTCGTATCCTAGGGCATGTTGATATAAAGGAGGAGATGTTGAATCTTGTGCGGCACGTCAATGTTTCCAGGGCCTAATGGGATCTATCCCAGGTTATTGAGAGAAGGCGGGACAGAAATTAATGTGGCCTTGACATAGATCTTTGTATCCTCTCTACAGCTACGGATGAGAACTGGACAATAGCCATTGTTTCTTCATTAAGGACAATAGGCATTAACCAAGAGGTTGTAGGCCAGTGAGCCTGGTGGTAGGGTAAGGAAGTGGTAGGGAAGATAGTGGCGAATGCTCGTGGATCTACCATTTTTTCCATATGAAAAAGTGCAGACTTGTTAGGGGTAAACATGATGGAAAAGGTCATGACTTACAAACTTGAGTGTTTTTGGGGGTAGGAGTGGACTTTAGTAAGGCATTGAACAAGAGCCTTGTGGTAATGTTATCCAGAAGATTAAGCACATGGGATCCAAGAAGACTTGGCAAATTAGATTAGAAATTGGCTAGCCCAGAGAAGGCAGAAGGTAGTAGTGGTGGTGGGGGGGGGGGGTCCTTTGCTCATTTTCCTCAAGGATCGGTGTACCCTTGGATGCACAAGAGACTACAGATGCTGGAATCGGGAGCAAAACACAAGGTGCACAAGGAATTTGGCAGGTGAGGTGGTATCTATAGAAGAAAATGGACAAATTAAGTTTCAGATCAAGACCATTCTTCAGTCTGGAGTAATGAGGAGAAACCTGGTAAATTGGGAAACCTGGGTGGAGCAAAGCTTGGCAAGTGATGGGTGAGGAGTTCCAGATGATAGACTGGTGGAATAAGTGCCAAAGGCTAGCGACGGGTAGGAGACACAAAGGAAGAATGAATAGTAAAATGTAACGCTGGAGAGAGAGAGAGAGATGGGTGGAAAGGGACAGGGAGATAAAAGGGAAATGGTGGACTTGTTGAGGTGGGTAGTTGATGAGCAGAAGGAGGAGGATAAAGTCAAGAATGCAACATTGACCAAAGAATAGATATTCTAGATTTAGAATGTCTGGAGTGAGGCTGATGGGTGTCAAGAGTCAAGTCAAGAATGTTTCATAATCATATATATACTGACAGCAGAACAATGAAATTATTGCTATGACATAACAGGCCTGTAATTGCAAACAATAACACATAGATAATATGTAATCAAAGTAAAACAAATCAATAACAATAATACTAGGTGTACATAATTGTGCAAAAATTAGTCCATAATCTATACAGTCCGACACAGACCACAGAGTCATATTTGCTGAGGCTAGTGTTATGTAGTGTTCAAGAGCCAAAAATGTGTTGTTGAACCTGATGGTTATGGTTAATCAGACTCTACCACATTTCGGGTGATAGCAACGAGCTAAGAGCAGGGCCAAGGTAGTGTAGGTCTTTGGTAATGTTGTCTGCGTTGTTGAGGCAGTACCTCCTTTAGTTCCCTTCATTGGTGGATGGAGAGTTTATTACGTCATAATGGTAAATGATTTTTGTTTAAAATTAACAGAACCAAGTCAAAGAAAAGCGCCCTTCATCTCCTGGTTCTACAGCAAGCCGTAGACGTTCTCCCTCTCCAAATGTAGCAAAGAGACCTGTGTCACCTTCCACTCCAGGAACCCGGAGACCCCCTTCACCATCGACCACAGGAGTAAGGAGATCCCCATCACCATCAACAGTCAAGAGATCAAGTTCGCCGTCAACAGTCAAGTAAATATTCTACATATTAAGAAATTAATTTCTAATGTATAAATATTGCTCTGCTCTCCCGGTATCTTATAATTCAATGAGCAGATGGAGCTTGTGGGTTTGGAATGTCGGGTAATGGCTGGACTTTTATCAGTTAATCCCTTTAACATGCAAGGAACAGTACAAAATGGGAACAGGCCCTTCAGCCCACAAGGTCTGCGCCAACCATTTAGAGTAACAGCATAAACAGGCCCATTGGCCCACCAATAGTTCAATCATACTTTATTGTCACATGTACCAAATTACATATTGAATTAATTTTTGCATACAGCTCAGTACGTATAACTATATAGGCACATCTTGGATGTTGTACATGTATAAAAATAGCACACTGAGACAGAATACAAGAGTAGACAGATTTGATGCCATCTTCAAGTCCCAGTTGTAGGTGCAGAGGTTGTTAACTTGACCGTGAAGGCGCGTTGTCCTGGCTGTGCTGCAGGGTTGGTCTGGTCAAGCCTGGCATGTCTGATCCTCCCCTGCTGCTACTCCGCTTCGTGCAGCTGCAGGTTATGTCCTGTCCATGCACCTGGCCTCTTGATGTGATGCCAGGTCCAGCCAAACCTCGGGCTGCTGTAGGCCCTCCAGCGGCCCACACCACCTTCAAGGTGCACTGCACTGCCTCCCTCAGCCGGTCCACTTACTGAGCCTCTGCTCGGACTCCCTCTTCTTGGGGCGAGCAGGGGCCGAACTCAGCAGCTTACCTCTCTGTCGGGTGCTCAGTTCCACGGCGGGCGAGCCAGGACTTCTGTCAGTGTTTGGCTGCGGCTCGCCGGGATTCTTCTCGCAGAGTCCTCACTGACCACTAATCACACGTTCATACTAGTTCTATATTATCCCACTTTGTCATCTGCTTCCTACACACTAAGGGCAATTTACAGAGATAAATTGGCCTACAAACCCGCACATCTTTGGGATGTAGGGAGGAAACCGGAATGCCTGGAGGAACAGTCACAGACAGCACCCGAGATCAGGATTGAACCAGAGTGTCGGAGCTGTGAAGAAGCAGCTACAGCACTCTACGGCCCTCAAAACAATGGGGGGGGGGTTTCTCTTCAATGTGGCCCAACTAATGTTTTTTTACAATTGCAACATTAATTCCTGACTTTTTGGTCCATTCCCTGCCTCATGAAGGCAAGCAAACCAACTTCAGCAAACTATGGACTTGCATCCAAAGATCCCTCTGTACATCTCTGCTCTTAAGGGTCCTGCCATTCACTGTGAACTTTCCTCTTGCATTTGATCTCCCAAAGTGTAACCCCTCACTCGTCTGCCATTAAACTGCATCTGACATGCCTTCACTTGTTTCTAACTGAACTCTATCCTGTTGCATTCTTTGACAACTTTCCTGACTACCCACAACTCCACCAATCGTTGTGTCGTCTGAAAACTTACACTTTAATTTTCGTCCAGATTATTTGTATCAAAAACTGATCCCAGTATTGATCCTTGTGGAACTCCACCGGTCACAGACTTCTGATCATACAGACACCTTCAGTCTGGTATGGCCAAGACAATTTTGCATCTGATATATCAATTCGCAATGGATCACATGTGAGTTAATCGTCTGGATTAGCATAACATAGGGGACCTTATCAAATGCTTTATTAAAGTCCATAGAGATTAAATCCACTGCCCTCCCCTTAACAGTCATCTCGGCCACTTCCTCAAACATTTGTTCCCTCATCTCCATCCGATCAAACTTGAACTTATTAGCTTGCTTTGAAAGCTCTGTTGAAGGGTTATCCATTTGAAACACTGCCCTGCTCAGCATTCCTGCACTCTCTCATTTTATTTAACTTTTACAATATCTATGTTTTTTAATTTCCAGAAAATGGTGTTAAATTTACAATCAAAACACAAAGAATTGTGCTATAACACCAGGATAAGCTCTGAACTAAGAAAACCAAGCCCAAAGTATTATCTAGCTATCTAACTAAATATACCAACTTGCAATAAATAACTCTGTATGCAAAAAACAGCTGCCTACATATTAACTACAGTGCCCTCCATAATGTTTGGGACAAAGACCCATCATTTATTTATTTGCCTCTGTACTCCACAATTTGAGATTTGTAATAGAAAAAAATCACATGTGGTTAAAGTGCACTTTGTCAGATTTTAATAAAGGCCATTTTTGTAGAGTTTGGTTTCACCATGTAGAAATTACAGCAGTGTTTATATAGTCCCCCCATTTCAGGGCACCATAATGTTTGGGTCACATCAATGTCATGTAAATGAAAGTAGTCATGTTTAGTATTTTGTTGAATATCCTTTGCATGCAATGACTGCTTGAAGTCTGATTCATTTCTCATCACCAGTTGCTGGGTGTCTTCTCTGGTGATGCTCTGCCAGGCCTGTTTTGCAGCCATCTTTAGTTTATGCTTGTTTTGGGGGCTAGTCCTCTTCAGTTTCCCCTTCAGCATATAAAAGGCTCTCAGTACCTAGTCTGTCCTCCTATCTTTCAAACTTTTGTTGCTGTTTATCAACATGAGGACCAAAGTGCCTATGAACGTCAAATAGCCATTATGAGAACTATTAGACATTATACTGTTATACATTAGCCAAACCTTAGGCCTATCAAAATCAACTGCTTGGAACATAATTATGAAGAAAGATAGCACTGGTGAGCTTATTAATTGCAAAGGTGACATGGCAGGCCAAGGAAGACCTCCACTGGAAGAATTCCCTCTATAATAAAGAAAAATTCCCAAACACCTGTCCGACAGATCAGAAACACTCTTCAGAAGTCAGGTGTGGATTTGTCAATGACCACTGTCCGCAGAAGACTTCATGAACAGAAATAGAGGCTACACTACAAGATGCAAACCACTGGTTAGCCGCAAAATAGGATGGCCAGTTTCCAGTTTGCCAAGAAGTACTGTATTTCCTGGCAATGAAGATGAACATGTGTCGAAGAAGCGCCCCCATTTTGAGTTGCTAACTTTTGAAAAAAGGCTGGTTGGTCAGGATCAAGGGTTTGGTTTAGTCCAGGGGTTAGTAACTTTTTAGCATATGGGCCAGGACCCATGTTTGTGAAGGATGGCGGGCCACATCTATTGCCATAGTTAATAAATGGAGGTAATAATACATACTAACTCAATTAGTAATTGGTAATAATACATACTAATAATACATAAATGAGTACTAATACATACCAATAATACATAGTTTTCACATGCTTTTCAATTAGTTTTCTGCAGTTTCCAGATTGCCTGCGTGTACCGGGATTGGCTGCAGTTCCCAAATCCCTCGCGTCCCCGGGACTAGCTGTAGTTCTCAGGTCGCCTGCGAGCCCCGAGACTGGCTGTAGCCCCCAGGTCGCCTGCGAGCCCCGGGACTGGCTGTAGCCCCCAGGTCGCCTGCGAGCCCCGGGACTGGCTGTAGCCCCCAGGTCGCCTGCGAGCCCCGGGACTGGCTGTAGCCCCCAGGTCGCCTGTGAGCCCCGGGACTGGCTGTAGCCCCCAGGTCGCCTGCGAGCCCCGGGACTGGCTGTAGTGCCCAGGTCGCCTCCGTGCCCCGGGACTAGGTGCAGTTCCCAGGTAGTCTGCGAGTCCTGGGACTGGCTGTAGCCCCCAGGTCGCCTGCGAGCCCCGGGACTGGCTGTAGTGTCCAGGTCGTCTGTGAGCCCCGGGACTAGGTGCAGTTCCCAGGTAGCCTGCGAGTCCCGGGACTAGTGGCAGTTCCCAGGTCGCCTTGGAGCGGCTGGCGGTTCATTCCATAGCAAGACAATGATCCCAACATACTGCTAAAGCAACAAAGGAGTTTTTCAAAGCTAAATAATGGTCAATTCTTGAGTGGCTGTCAATCGCCTGATCTAAACCCAATTGAGATGGCTGTAATACAGGCCTGGCAGAGCATCACCAGAGAAGACACCCAGCAACTGGTGATGTCCATAAATCGCAGACTGCAAGCAATCATTGCATGCAAAATACTAAACATGACTACTTTCATTTACGTGACATTGCTGTGAAGTGATGGTGCCCTGAAGTAGGGGAACTATGCATTACAGCTGTAATTTTTACACGGTGAAACCAAAATGTATAAAAATGGCCTTGAATAAAATCTGACAATGTGCACTTTAACCTCGTGATTTTTTAAATATTACAGATCTTAAATTGTGGAGTACAGAGGCAAATAAATAAATGATGGGTCTTTGTCCCAAACATTATGGAGGGCACTGTACATGACCCGCCTCCATGCACCACAGGTCCCTCCCGCTAACCCTCCACTTTACTACACTTTCTCAGTTCATCCACTGTCTCAGCTTAACCTGAATTACTGCCCTTGTACATCTCTCTGCTTCCTCCTGAAGAAATACCTGCTCTACAACCAATTTCCTCCTCTCTGTTGGACCTGCCTTACTCCACACTGCTTTCCCTGTGCTGAGCCCTATGCTTTCTTTCCCACGCTGCACCCTACCAATAATGTCTGTCTGTCTCAGCTGCTTGTGCTTCTTCTACAGCCTGCTTTCAATTCCACTTCCTTCCTCTAGTTACACTTGGCACTAGATTACTAACAAAGGTCCTTGCTCCCTGATAATTGCAACCTCACTTTAGCATATTTTAACTCTTCTGTTAGGCTAGACAATGATAAATGGAGAATAGCTTTCCCATATAAAGCCACATTACTGAGACACTCTGGAACTCCTAACCATTTCCTAATATATGAACTATTCAATTCTGTTAACCCCTGCTGTCTCCTCCCCCTCCCACCTCTCCCTCAGCCCTCGGGCCCTGGCATTCCCTCTATCTCTATCTCCCTCCCCCACTCTAGTCGCACCAGCTTCTCATTTTCACACCACAAACAGCTTACAATGGCTTGTTCCCTTTATCATCGATACTTTTTTGCATATCTTTCATTCATTGTTCTTTATCTCTCCACATCACCGTCTATATCTCTCGTTTCCCTGATCCCTGACCAGTCTGAAGAAGGGTCTCGACCCGAAACGTCGCCTATCTCCTTCGCTCCTTAGATGCTGCTGCACCCGCTGAGTTTCTCCAGCTTTTTGTGTATCCAATCTCTAACCTTTTTCCACCTAAGACACTGGCACCTCATATACTGTCAACGGCCACATCAATCTAGGAAATAGCCCAAACTGTAAACACCACAACTTCAACTTAGCTGGAAGCCCTGACTTCTCTATCCTTTCTAACCCGTCAGTAATTTTTATAGTTGCTAAACCTGTTCCGTGTAATCCAACTTCCTGTTATACCACCTACCCATACTTCTGACTGGTTACTCCATTATAGACGGGATTTCTACTTCATTTGCATAAAACCTTTTCTCTGCTGCCTTTCCTCTTGCCAAATAAATACTCTGTGATTTACTAGGTTTAATCTTCAATCAACCCCATTTAAGATTATCATTTATCTTATCTAATAACCTTCTTGTACAAGCTTGTTGTAGTCACCAAGGTCTTATCATCCATATAGGCCCTGATTGGAGGGAGGTGCAGTCCGTCCTGCCGTCTCTCCCCACCGACGACCCACCATGATGCTCTAATCACTAGCTCCATCACCATTGGAAATGCTAACGAGGAAATAGTACACCCTGCCATCATGCCCATCTCTAGTCCCTGCCATGCTGTTGTAAAGTCTGCTGTATTTAAACATTCGGACATCTTGGAAATATGCTTTCACTAAATTTACTATTGATCCTGGAACTCTAAAGAAATAAAAAACACTCCAAATAAGACTGTGGCACAGATCCAAACGCATTTGCCAGGTCCAAAAACACTACATGCAAATCTCTTCTCTGGAGCTTGGCTGTCTGAATCTGGTGTCATATTATGCTAATGTGCTCTAAGCAACCTGGGATTCCTGCTTTCTGCACTGTGGTATCTATTAACCTGTTCCTTTCTAAATAATGTGCCAGCCTCTGTGCCAATATGCTAAAGAAAATCTTGACTTCCACATTTAGGAGACATATAGGCCTAAACTGACTCAACTGAAGACTCCCTGCTTCTCCCAAATTATTCGCAAGAGCCTCCACATGAATCTAAGCACATCAGGTGCACTTTCATATAACCGGTAATGGACCATTCGGGCCTGGGGTGGCAAAACATCTAACTTATGCTCTATCTTTCCCAAGGCTGGTATAGCTGGAGGGTAACCCATTCCCTTTTGTTTTCAGGATCTGAGTATGTCCTTTTTAAATATTCCTCTAACTCTTCCTTTGAGCTTTCCACTTTTTCCCTGACTAAATATTCTTTTAACAAATTTAAACGGATCCCTATAAAACGCTGACCTGACTCCTTTCTATTCCTCTAAAGGTGTTCTGCCCTCCTTAATATTGCTAACCGATTCTTAACTCTTCTTACAAAACATTAATTCCCTCTCTCTCATCAACTATAGCCTTTCTCCACTGCTTTCTCAACTGTCTCCTCTCCTTCACTAATATCTTGATTTTTTTCTCTCTCGTCTAGATCTAACCACCTGTAGAGCCTGCACCTTTTTCTCAGTAACACCAAACCTGTCCGCACCATATTGAGAAATAAACTCTCCCAACTTATCTAACTTGTTTTCCATTGTTCCTTTCAGACTCCCTAGCACCTTCACCAAATCTATATTAAGTTTCCCATTCCTTCCTTTCGCTTGCCCGAGGCCATTTAACTCAAAGTTTCAGCCCACCGCTCTTCTCCTTGACTGGCAGATTAACCTTACCATCACCTCCACCCCCTCTACAGTGCTTGTTCCCTCATCAGTAACAGGGGCAATGATATCCTGCGAACTGTGGTTTTCTACCCTTTGCTGGACTTCACTCGACTGACGACTGACTTCTCAAAAAGTACTGCTCAATGCAGACGTACTGAACAAAGAGGAAGAAGTTTGAACTTTATTGCTTTCCATCACAATGAGGAATGTGGAATCCATTGTGATGGATGTTTATGTTAACTTTTATGTGGTTGTGTGTCTTGTTGCTTTTCCCTTAGTATGGCTGTATGGTAACTCAAATTTCACTGTACCTTAATTGGTACATGTGACAATAAACAGACCTTGAAACCTTGAATGCGATTTCCCTGTGCCCCCTCTAACAAGCACTTCTTCTTTCCCTGATGTATTCTGAGGCCCTTTGCTGTTGTTACTTTCTGCCAACCACAAGAGCAGACCTGGAGCTTCTTTCCCTCTACCACTGAGCTGCTGTCCTTCAATTAAAAATGGTGCAGTCATTGTACTGACTTTTTGGAGAATCAAGGCTGTGTGTACAGTGGGGTTCCACAGGGGTCAGTGCTGCATGCCTTGCTGCGTGCACCATGTGGCACTTATGTGGGAAATTTCAAGGGGCATGATAGAGGAATGCAGAAGATATCAAAATTCTCCAGGAGGACGACTCTGGCTAGAAGTGGGGGGGAAAAAAAACATGTTATTGTAATTTATAGATGGGGTGAAAAACTAAGTCAATTTCCCTCTGCAGAGAAGGCAACAATTAGATAACATAAATTTGTTATTGGCAACGTTTTTAGAGAAGATCTGAGGTAAAGTACTCTTGCCAAAGAGTAGTGGGTGGTCTGGAGCTTTGCTTGAAAGAGTCGTCGGAACCCTCGCCACATTAAAAATATACCTGGAATAGCCTTAGCGAGTTGAAATATGGTTTCCTGTGGAGGCTGGGCATTGGGAATAATATAAAGACCTGCTTTTCTGTCAAGGATGGGCCATATGAACTGAAAATAAGATTGAGGGAAGCAAAATTTGCACACAGACAGCATCTAGAAGATGCTTTCAGAGGCAATATCTCTAAAAAGGTGTGGGATACAATGAAATCTATGACAGGAATGTCAACCCCATCTAAATCTATTGTGATAGATAACGAACCATTTCTCTCCAATGAACTCAACACTTTTTTTGCCAGATTTGAATCCCTAGATAACTCTAGGTGCTGGATGTGCTGGATATAACATCCTTAAATCTGTTATACCTGCTGTCTCCGACAGAATTCCCATCACCATTGAAGATGTCAGGAAAACATTTCAGCGTACAAATACAAGGAAAGCTGGTGGGCCGGATGGATGCAGCGCTTTCCTCTTGAGGAACTTTGCAACACAGCTGGCTCAAGTGTGGCAACAAATCTTTCAGGCCTCTGTAGACACACACACTGTCCCTCTGTTATGGAAAACCTTGCATATAAAACCTTTGCCCAAGAATAAATGTCCCAAAGAATATAAGGATTTCAGACCCATAACCCTTACATCGGTGATTATGAAATCTCTCTAAATAATTTTGCTTCGACATTTCATCAGTACAACAAAAAATATATTCGACCCATATCAATTTGCCTATAAGCTGAGCTGTGGCACAGAAGATGCTGTTGCCTCCTTAGTTCATATTATCTCTAAACACTTAGACAAACCCAACACCTGTGCATGAGCCCCCTTTCTAGATTTTTCGTCGGCTTTCAACACAATACAAGCAGACATTTTGGTGTAAAAAAATGGTCCAGCAGGAATTAAATCCCTATCTGATTCACTGGTATGCTTCCTTTCTCACTAACAGAGTACAGATAGTAAAGGTGAACAAAACTCTTTCATCTGCCATCACAACCAACGTCGGGGGGCCCCCCAGGGTTGTGTGAGTTCAGCTATGCTGTTTACCTTTTATACTGAGGATGGTCGTACAGATACACCGAATCAATATATTCTAAAGTATTCAGATGATACAGTTCTATTATCTCTGTTGAGTAACTCGGACAACCCCGGGCTGCATCAACTCAGCGTGAACAAATTGGTCAAGTGGACTGAAAATAATGCCCTTGAGATTAACACAAAGAAAACAGAAGAGATTGTATTTGGCTCACCATCTGACTCTCAAAGTTTCACTTGTTACCAATAACGAAAAAATCAAGCAGGTGTCTTCATTTAAATACTTGGGAGTAACAATAGACTATCAGTTATCATGGAATAACCACATTGATAAGATTTGCAATAAGACAAAACAAAGAATCTGGTTTTTCCGCTGACTAAGATCATTCGGAGCAAGTAAACAAATCCTTTTATTTTTTTACTGCCGTGATAATGAGTGTTTTGCAGTATTGTAACACTACTTGGTGCAAGAATCTGTCTGCTATTTCTAAATCAAAACTGCTCCAACAAATAAAAATTTGCTCAAAGATTGTAGGTCAACCACTACAAACATTGTATCTATCATCCTATCTTAAAAACATACCAAGGATGGCCATTAACATTTCCTCTGATACCAACCACGTTCTGAATAGTGAGTACAATTTGTTACCATCAAACCGGAAATATAATTTAATAAGGTTAGAATGAGGGGCTCTTTTGTGCACCAGTCAATCCTTGGACTAAACACGGCGCTTAATCCCAGATTAACGTACGCTGACGGGCCATAAATGTGCTCTTCTTTTATTGTAATGTCTTGTCGAATGGGGGTATTTTGGGCTCCTGTCTTGATATCTTGATGCGTGTCTTCTTTCGCCCCTCTTGTCTTTTTTGTGATGCTGTAAATGGAGCTTCTGTGATGCAAAACAAATTTCAGACTTGCTCTGACAAAGTATTATCGTATTGTATGGAAGCTCCTGTAACATTATGTTGGATTCAGAGCTGTATGACAGTGCAGGTAGATCCACCATAATGTGATATGTATGTTCCTAAGAGACCTTGCATTATAGAAATATTGTCATGTTGTATAAACAATTATACCAATGGGGGAAAAAGGAGTTGGGTCTGGAGTGCAGACTCTTAATAACAAGTATGAAACACTTTACCCGTAACCCCTTTCCTCCATTTTTTTCCCCTAGTGGATTTTAACAGAAAGGTCTTTGTAAGTGTGCTAGAAGTTTGTTGTTATTGCGAGCTAAATATACTGAAAGCTGTATCATTATTGTATTATTCATCAATCACATATCTAATTTGCATTATAGCAGAACTACCTTTCAATCTCACTTTTGGAAATGCTATTGTTAAATTGTAATTGTTCTGTGGTATATAATAGCGACACTTTCTTAATGTTAAGTATGTGTTTCTGATGTTTATTGATGTTTGATTTTATTTCACTTAGATCAAGTCCAAAGAGCCGTCCTCCTTCTCCCATCACGTTTAGGCAGCACCCTCCGTCCCCTACATCTGTCCGTAAGCCTCTGCACCGACTCCCTACTGCTGCCACTGGAGCAACTTTAACCAAAAAGAAAACGGAGAAAGAGGAAAAACCAAAGCAGAAATCTGAAGTTTCCGGTGCAGAGAAAGATTCCTCCGTAACATCCAGCAAATCCAAAGATTCTGAGCAGAAACCAGGTACTGTCTTCTCAGAGGAGATGCAACAGAAGGAGCCTCAAGAGAACAATCGGGCAATGTCTTGTCCACCCCCGAGTCTGACCTTGAGAACCACAGCACTCCCCTTGGGTATGCCTAGGTACTCGAGTAGCTAGTTATGCTGAATGGCAGTGTGGGCTGTGAGGGTGATCCAGAGACTTTGGGGATTTGCGAGGGTTTGATGTGATGTTTGGAGGAACCCGGGTGTCCATATATATGAATCGTTGAACGTTAATGTGCAATAAGAGCAAAGAATTATGAATTAAAACTCAAAACAAAGTGCTTGTGTACCTCAACTGGTCAGGGGGACTCGGAGTATGTGGGGTTAGGAGATGAGCAGAGGGGTGGAGTGAAACGGGGTGGCAAGGAGAGGGTCTGAGTATGGGGGTGTGAGAAGACTAAATAGGGAGGGGAGGGTCAGAGGGGGTTTGACTGAAGTTGAGGATTTAATGTTCACAGAAGGCTATGGAGGCCAAGTCAGTGGATATTTTTACGGCAGAGATAGATAGATTATTGATTAGTACAGGTGTCGGAGATTATGGGGAGACGGCAGAATGGGGTGAGGAGGGAGATAGATCAGCCATGATTACATTGTGGAGTAGACTTGATGGGCCGAATGGCCTAATTTTCCTTCTATTCCTTATGACCATTGGTTTGTAAGCTATCCAAGCGGAATATAAGATGCCGTTCCTCCAGTTTGTGTGTGGCCTTACTCTAGCAAAAGAGGAGGCCAAGGACAAAAGATAGACACAGAAAGCTGGAGTAACTCAGCGGGTCAGACAGCATCTCTGGAGAAAAGGATTATGTGACATTTCGGGTAGAGACCCATCTTCAGACTGGCGAGTCAGGGTTTCTTTCCCCTGATTCTCCAGTCTCAAGAAGGGTCTCAATCCGAAACGTCGCCTATTCCTTTTCTCCAGAGATGCTGTCTGACCTGCTGAGTTAGTCCAGCTTTTTGTGTCTATCTTTGGTTTAAACCAGCATCTGCAGTTTCTTCCTACACAGGCCAAGAACAATGGTCGATATGGGAAGGGGAGTTAAAATGGTGAGCAACTAGGAGATCCAGCATGTCTAAGTGGATAGTGTTCAAGTGTTTGCGAAACAGTCATGCAGTGTACGCTTGGTCTGCCTCGCATAGTGGAGGCCACATCAGCATCCCCAAAACAGTAGATGAGGTTGGAAAAGATGCAGCCGAACCTCTGTCTCACCTGGAATGGATGTTAGGTGAGGGAGGTGCTGGGACAGATGATGCATCTTCCCGAAGGTTCCTATGGAGAGAGTGAACCAAGGAGTTGCAGAAAGAGAGGTCTTTGAGGTGGGGCTTAGTGGGAACCGGATGCAAGTGAGAGTGAGATCACATTAAAGGTGGAAATGTCAGGGAATGATGTGTTGAATGCAGACGCTGATGAGATGAAAGGTGTCAACCTGAGGCGCTCTATCTTGTCTGGGGTGAGGGGGAGAGAGAACAAAACTGTGGGACACGAAGAGACTAGGGTGGGCGATGCAGGAGGGAAACAACATTTACTGAAGAAAGAGGACATCTCAGATGTCCTGAAGTAGAAAATCATATCTTGAGTGGAGATGCAGCAAAGACAGAGAAACTGCAAGGGTTGATGTCCTTGCAGGAAAGAGAGTGAGAGGTGTCGTCGAAGTAGCTGGGAAATCTGGTGGTTTATAGTAGATGTCAGTGGATAATCTGTCTCTTGTGATGGACACAACAAGAAAGGGGAGAGAGGTGTCTGAGATAGTCCAGGTGGTAAAGTTGATGAAATCAGCAATGTCTGCATTGATGACAGTTCTGGACTCCTCAGCCGGCTTGTCCTTTCCTGTAAAATAATTCTTGTATTTCATTGGGGTCCCCACTTATTTTTCTAAAGTCTGGAGAATGCAGAACCATTTGACTTAATCTTCAGTATGGAAATCCCTCCTCAGAAATCAATCTGAACCTTTCTAGAGTATGTTCCTCCTTCGGAAAGGAGGCCAAACCTGTACTTAATATTCTGGCTGTGAACTCACAAGCATTTTGTGTAATTTCTGCACATGCTTTGTAGCTATGTATTTTTGCAATGCGGTTTTTTGCACAGACCTTTTCACTGTCTTATATACTTTGTGTATAATTACACTGCAGCCGCAGTGGTGGAGGGAATGAATGCTCAGTGTGGTGGGTGGGCGTTGATCGAACATGATACTTTGTCCTGGGAGGCATTACGTTTCTTGAGAGCTGCTGGTCCCGTACTCTGACTAAATGGCAAACCAGGGACATTCATTGTCTGTCACGTAACCGTGAGTGTAGAGGTTCCTGATGGATGCGATTAGGGGTGATGTTCCTGTGGTCATGACCCGCGGTGAATCTCAGAATATTTGGCCAGCTGATAAATAATCTGTTTAGAGATCAGGCAAAATGCTTCTAAAATTAAATTAATAATCTTCTGGGTGAGTCTGTGCCAGAATCAGATTACAGAACTATTGCATTGTTAAAGAGGGTGTAGAGATGGTTCATTAGGCTGTTACCAAGGCTGGAGAATTACAGTAATAGCGAGAGATTGATCAGGCTGGGGTTGTTTTTGGAAGTGAAGGCTGATTGGCAATTTAACTGATGTGTAAGACTGGCCTGAATGAACAGGAAGGCCCAATTTATTTGATCAAAGTTCAATAGCCGAGGTTCAAGTTGAGGAGCATGATAGATTATGCCTGGATTGGGGTCTGCGACTTGCTGTCAGAAAGGTTAATGTTCATCATATTTGAAAAATACCTGGACAAATCAAATCCTGCGAGACTCTGAGCAGGAAGTATGATTAGCCTGAAAGTTTTCCTTTCATTGGCACAAACACGACAGAGCACATGACTGCATCCTGTGCCGTAAATATCTACGGTCTTATGATCAGCCTGTTGCTTATTCCTGGTTTGTGTATTCTGTGTAAAGTTGGTAAATTTCCCAACACCACCGCCAAGCTGTCAACTGAAATGTTAATAAAGCTATAGAAAGTACCTGTAGATCACTGGGGCAGTCCTTGGTTCCCAAGGAGTGGACAGGTGGCCTTCCTGTAACTTGAGTTGCCCCTTTATTAGTTACCCAGGCTGAAGGCAAACTTGGCCCATGATTCATTTGTTGGCTTCCACCTGTGAGCTGGAGCAGTGAGGTTTGCAGATGCTAATGTGTCTATGATCACCTCTCCCCGGGCATTCCTTATAGTAGAAGCTGCAGAGAAAGGAATTGAAAACCGTCACTCGTTATGGCCTTCTTATCTTCAGCTTGCCACTTAAGTGGCCTGCCATGTCTGGCTTTATTTGGAGCATATTTCAGTCAAAACCTTGTGGATTTGAGGATAGCAGTATTGATCCAGCTGTTGCCAGTTGTTTGATGCAGTGTTTTGAATAATAGATGCGATTACTGAAAGTAGAGTTTCTTATATCAGAATCCTACTTGTTGCAAAATAGCCCTTCTCCACCTAAGTGTTGGAAACATTTTTAATCAAGAGGTAACACAACAAAAGGGCTTGTGCAGAAAAGTACACCTGCTATTGTACTGATTATTGAGTGTTGTATATTCATAAATCTAGCATGATTTATTTTGACTAGGTATTTGTCATGCTGTAGGTATTCTAAATAAGTTTACTAGGGGTTACTCTATGGAGCTGGGAACATTGCAAAACAGCAGCAGGCATCAATCTACCAGCTCTTTGGCTCAAATGGAAATTTCTCTTCCCAAGACATTTGGATAGGTACATGGCTAGTTCATAAGTATGGACTAATGAGGGCAGGTGGGACTGGCATAGATCAGGCAACTTGGTTGGCATGGGCAAGTTGGGCCAAAGGGCCTGTTTTTGTGCTGATTATGATTCTGTTATGGTAAATAAAAATTGGGAAGTAGGCAAAAGTGGTTAGTATAAAGTCATGCAGAACAGAAGAGCCATTCAGCCTTGGGTAGTAAGGTACTCATCGCTTATCCAGTTGGTCTTGCTCACCACCTGGTTCCCAGTGCTATTCATTTTTCTGTTCGAGTATTTATCCGAATTCCTTTGGAAAGTTCCCATTGAATCTGCCTCCACTGCTTATGCAGGTAATGCACTGCTAGTCACAGCTTGCTATGGTGAAATAAAATTAAAGCGATTCTCTCTTCCCCAGCCTGCTCAGCTTTCAGTGCGCTGAATCAGTGAAACGCATCTCAACTCCCTATACTGGCATCTCTAATTAACACTCATTTTTGTTTCCCGTTCCTCCCCACAGCCCAGTAATGCTTGCTGCCCTGCAACCAGCAGGGGGCTGCTGCCCATGGTTGTTAATGTGGGAGATCATTGCAAAGAAAGCAAACACCATGCACATTGGCTCAACATTAGTCAATCTTCTCAAAGCATAGTCTTTCCCAGCTCCACATACAGCTCCAAACCCAAAACATGGTGTTCTATTTGCCAGACCAAACATCTTTGCTAGGTTAACAATCACATGGTAAATTTGTTCATATCCAGAAGTAGCAAATCTCACCTCCAGGATATTGGTTCCCTCACCAGATTGGTTGCAGCCTGTCACTGTTGTGCAAGTCACATCTATCTGAATGATCCACCAATATGAATCCCTGCTCCCTGCATGTGCTCCATTGCCACTCATTCATCTGGCTAATCCTTCTATTTCAGTCCTCACAACCAAGGTTGAAGATTGTTCATCAGAAATGTGATTTAGCATGAAGTTTTTGTATTATTCACATGATTTTGGGGCCTACAAATATTTAATTTGTAACTGCTGCGTCCCATATTATTCATCTTTCTATTGGTGATATTGCAGGGACCACATCTGCTGAAGAAGCTGCTAAAATCCTGGCTGAGAACAGGCGTCTAGCTCGTGAACAGAAGGAGCGTGAAGAGCTGGAGAGACTGCAGTTAGCGGAAGCTGAGAAGTAAGTGTACACAGACACTGCCTGAGGGTTATCACCATTTGTTTGTAAGTTCAGGCTTTCTTGCATTGGCAGATGTGTTTTGGATTCAAGTTCCAGAGGCTGACAATGAGAGCCATTTTGTTAGCATCCATAGTTTTGGCTTTGCATACCTAAAATGATGACTGCAATTTCCACTGCAAGACGTTACAGGAAACAACTGGAAATGAAATCGCTGCAAGAACCAAGGAACGGTTGGAAGCAAGCATTTCCTGGTTCTGCAGTGCTTTGCACCGAGTGGTGCTTAATCCCGAGAAATGCTTTACAAAGGGCACTTTTGATATATTTAGGACCAGAAAGCGGATTGTGTAGTTCTGGTTGTTTATCAGTGCTGTGATCTAATTTAGATTTTAGCAAAAGTGCGCAGTGCAAGTGATCAATTCCTGGCAAAACACAAAATCTGACTGAAAGCTCCCAGTTAACACTAAACATCACTAAACACAGTGTGGCGCTCTGGTGCAGCGCCGGATTTGATCCTGACAATGGGTGCTATCATATAGAGTGACCGTGTGGGGTTTTCTCCTGGAGATACTAATATCTGTGGAGCAAGAAACACTTATTGTTTCAAGTCTGACTTTTCATCAGAACCAGGAAAGATTAGAAAATAGGCATTTTAAATTGTGGAGGGGAAGACAAAATGTTTGTGATAGGACAGAGACCAAGAGAAAAGACAAAGCATGATAATGTGAGCTAAAGGGGTGCTGAAGTCTTGTTGCTGGCAGATTTTATTAAAGGGTATTTTTATGAATTTTGATTTCACCATGTAGAAATTACAGCTGTGTTTATACATAGCCCCCCATTTCAGGGCACCATAATGTTTGGGACACATGGCTTCACATGCGTTTGTAATTGCTCAGGTGTGTTTAATTGCCTTAATGCAGTTATAAGAGACCTTCCAGCACCTGGTCTTTCCTCCAGTCTTTCCATCAACTTTGGAAACTTTTATTGCTATTTATCAACATGAGGACCAAAGTTGTGCCAATGAAAATCAAAGAAGCCATTATGAGACTGAGAAACAAGAATACAACTGTTAGAGAGATCAGCCAAACCTTAGGCTTACCAAAATCAACTGTTTGGAACATCATTAAGAAGAAAGAGAACACTGGTGAGCTTAGTAATCGCAAAGGGACGTGCAGGCCAAGGAAGACCTCCACAGCTGATGACAGAAGAATTCTCTCTATAATAAAGAAAATCACCCAAACACCCATCCGACAGATAAGAAACACTCTTCAGGAGTCAGGTGTGGATTTGTCAATGACCACTGTCTGCAGAAGACTTTATAAACAGAAATACTGAGGCTACACTGCAAGATGCAAACCACTGGTTAGCTGCAAGAATAGGATGGCTGGGATACAGTTTGCCAGAAGTACTTAAAAGAGCAACCACAGCTCTGGAAAAATGTCTTGTGGACATATTAAATGAACATTAACTTATATCAGAGTGATGGCAAGAGCAAAGTATGGAGGAGAGAAGGAACTGCCCAAGATCCAAAGCACACCTCCTCATCTGTGAAACACGGTGGTGGGGTGTTATGGCCTGGGCATGTATGGCTGCTGAAGGTACTGGCTCACTTATCTTCATTGATGATACAACTGCTGATGGTAACGGCATCTGAAGTGTATTGACACATCCGGTCTGCTCAAATTCAAACACATGCCTCAAAACTCATTAGCCAGTGGTTCATTCTATAGCAAGACAATGATCCCAGATGCACTGCTAAAGCAACAAAGGAGTTTTTCAAAGCAAAAAAAAAGGCTCAATTCTTGAGTGGCCAAGTCAATCACCCAATCTGAACCTAATTAAGCATGTCTTTTATATGCTGAAGAGAAAACTGAAACACTGCTTTAATTTCTACATGGTGAAACCAATGTATCAAAATGGCGTTTATTAAAATTTGACAATGTGCATTTTAACCGCATGTGATTTTTTTTTTTTCTATTACAAATCTCAAATTGTGGAGTACAGAGGCAAATCAACAAGGGGTCTTTGCGCCAAACATTATGGAGGGCACTATGTGCTTGGTTTCTCGGTTCACTGTGTAGGCATTAAATTGAAGTGCTACCAAATCCCTTCATCGCTGTGGATAGGAAGGGTTTAGAGTGATACGTCAAACGCTGGCAAATAGCATTAGCTTAGATGCACATGTCAGTCAGCATGTGTGAGTTAGGCTGAAGGGTCACTATCCGTGCTGTATGACACTGACCTGCTTGGTTCCTGGACGGAGGGAAGGGAAGAGTTAAAGCGGCAGTTGTTGGTGAATTGTGCAGAAGGTTGGGGAGGTGCAGAAGTCGGAGTGGTTTGAGGGGCCAACATAAATTAGGTACGTTGGAATGTGTAAAATGAGTATTTCTTGTTTGGCGGAGACTCGATGGGCCAAACATTGAGCTGTTCCCCTCATAACAGTGAAGCAGGGAGTCTGGGAAGAAATAGTGCTTCTCCAGCCAGACTCTGCAAATTATTGCGCTGGCGAATAATCTTCCAGCTTGCCTCCCATTACATACTAGACCTCCCTCCTGATATGCACATCGTGAAACAGGAACAATGTCCCGTTTTGAGAGTGTTGCTCTCTCTCTCCCTGCCCCATTTGTTGTTTCCACAGCACCCATGATTATTCAATACTCAGTCTGGCTGGTGTGGGGACTGTCTCTAGAAGCTGATGTTCTGCTGTTCTTGCTGCGTAGCCAGGTTGTGAACTGCAGAACCCAGTGCTGTTGGGGAACACACAGCTCCTCTTTTAGTGCCTCGTTCTGGGTATTTGTTCGTGTGTGTTGTCTGAGTCTGTGCCTGTGATGCTACTGCAAGTGACCTGTATCTCGTCATACCTGTGCATATGGCAATAAACTCAACTTGAATATCGCTTCAGTCATTTACTTGTTTTTCTTTTTGCTTTTGAGGGGTGCAAAGTTCTGATTAAAGCAGTAATTGTTTAGCACATCAAAAATCCAAGCTCTGGGTATGGAGCGAAGTAATTGGAAGGCTGCATGGGGGTGCCCCATGCACTGTTCCAGTTGCTGGTTCTGCAATTCACAGACCTAGAGAATAAATGTGTTTTATTGGCCCCTGTTTGTATTTGCGTGTGGTGACTGACAGTCAAGACTGATCGCTGCAGAGATTTAGTTTTCAGTTTACTTTATTGTCATTTGTACTGAGATACGGTGAAAAGCTTTTGCAATTCTTTTAAGGCACAAGAAAGAAGAGTTAGAGCAGAAGGAGGCAGAAGAGAACGCTCGCAGGGAAGAAGCAGCCTGCGTGCAGAGAGAAGAGAGAAATCTTGCAGAAGAGGAGAATCAAAGAAAGATGGAAGAGGAGAGGCTTTTCCAGGAGCTTGAAGAGCAGGACCGCCTTGTTGACATAAAGCTCCAGGTCAGAGTTCACCATTGGTAGCAAAGAAAATATGCAATCTAATTTAAACTTTGAAACACTAAGAATATGTATAAATAAAGCTTCTTATGCCTTGTCCCTAAATATATGTGATGAATTAGTTCTATGAGTGGGCTAAATCACCTTTCATACCACAAATGTTGCTTCATTCGGTCCAGTCACTTTCCTTTTTGTAATCCAAAGTCATCCTGATCAACCGCACCCGTGTTCTTTTGAAGACCATACTTACTTAGCCAATCAGCTTATTTAATCAACCTATAATAATTAAGATTTGTGCAATCTGTATGTTTATTACTGCAAATTATAGTACTTTGTTCTGCTGGATCCTTCCAGCAGTAACTAAATATTATCAGTCACCTTCTGCTCAGTCCAGTTGGCTGCGGATTGAAATTATCGTTAGTCACTTGGTTAAGATAAATACAAAATAAAAGATCAGATGGGGAGGTCAATGTCTTAAACATTTGAGTTATTTGAAGAGGAGAGATGATGATAGGGCAATGGATGTTGGCCACATTGGAAAAACTTTCAAGGGTCCTTGTTGAAACCCGAGCCAATTTTGGATCAACTCTACCACAGGCAGGAACGGGGTACTGATTGGGGATGATCAGCCATGATCATATTGAATGGCGGTGCTGGCTCTAAGGGCCGAATGGCCTACTCCTGCACCTGTTGTCTATCTCCATGGATTCATAGCTGATACAGAAGATTAAGGCACATGGAATCCATGGAGATGTGGTAGAGTTGATTCAAAATTGGCTCGGCCATAGAAGACAGAACGTAGAGGTGAAGAAGTATTATTGTGACTGGAAATCTGTGACCAGTGGTGTTATGCAGGGATCAGTATCAGGGCTTCTGTGATTGTGTTTAAATAACTTGGACAAGTTGTAGATGGGATGATTTGTATATTTACAGTCAACATAAAATTTAAGAGTTGTGGATAGTGAGGACGGTTGTCAAAGGATTCAGTGGGATATGGAGCAGTTATAAATATGGTCAGAGAAATGACAGATGGAGTTTAATCTGACAAAGTATGCACTTTGGGAAGTCAAATGTAAGGGGATGGTATACAATTTAATGGAATGACCCTTTACAGCATTGATGCCTAGAGAGATCTTGGGGTTCAAGTCCATAACTTCCTGAAAGTGACACAAGTGGCAAAAAATGCAAATGAAATGTTTGCTCTCGTAGGTGGGTACATTGAGTATGTGTCTGAAGGTCATGATGTAGCTTTATAGGACTTTGGTATGGATGCATTTGGAATATTGCTTGCTATTACAGGAATAATGTGAAGGTTTTTAGTTGGGGCTTTGAGTATAAGGGTGGTAAGTCATGATGCAGCTCTTGTTGGGCTTTATCTGCAATATTGTGTGCAGGGCTTTAGAGTGGGTGCAGAGGAGATCCACCAAGAAATTGCCTGAATAAGAGAATTTTAGCTAGAAGGAGAGGTTGGATTAACTTAATTAATTTTCTCTTGAACGACAGAAGCAAGGGGAGACCTGTCAGAGGTGTATACAGAGTGGGTAGTCGATCGTTTCCCCAGAGTGGAAGTATCAAATACCAGGTGACGGGGAGAAAGTTTAAAGGAGATTATGTGCTAGTCTTTGTTTAGAGTGTGGTGGGTGCTTGGAACACTTCCAGGGGAGGAGGCAGAAACTGTTATGATAGGATAGTTTGAGGCATTTGAACAGACACATGAGCGAGTAGGGAGCATAGGGATATAAACCATGTGTTGAAAGATATACAGTTTAAATCGGCTTCATGTTCGACACAGACATTGTGAACTGAAGGGCTTGATCCTGTACTGTTCCGTTCTATGTTCAGTGGACCAGCACCGATCCCAATGGAACGCCACTTGTTACAAACCTCCCGTCTGAAAAGCAGTCCTCTACTGCCACCATCTGCCTCGTACCTTCAAGCCAATGTTGCATCCAATTGGCTAGCTCAACCAGGATCTTCCAAACCAGCCTAACGTGCAGTATCTTGACAAAGGCCTTCCTAAAGTCAGTGCAGATAATGTATACCACATTACCCTCATCACAACCAATCATCGTGATCACTTCTTCAAAAAACACATTTAAATTTGAGACACGATTTCCCATGCTCAAGGCCATGCGGACTCTCCCTAATCAATTCTTGCCTTTCCAACTGCAGATAAATCCTGTTTCCCAGAATTCCAGCCCACCTTTTCTCTCCTCCCCCCCCCCCCCCCCCCCCCCCCCCCCCCCTTCAACTCATGTTAAACTCACCAGTCTGCAGTTCCCAGTCTTTTCCTTGCAGCCTTTCTTATCAACATAGCAGTTAGTTTTGTTGTGGAGAGGAGGATTTGCATGCTTCCAGGTATTCAGCACACTTTCATCGGGCAGGTCTCCGATCTCATTAAGATGTGACTATCTTGGTGCTGCACCTCTACACTATACCCATGTCCATTCACTTAATCTCTGTAAGTCCACTCAGAACTCAGTTTACGCACTTACGCAGTTTACAGAGGATACTTAAAATTGTTCCTCATTATCTTTCGGGAAATAATTTGTTTAATAGATTGCATTCGCCACCTGATAACCAAGTCTCCTGTACAGTTTCTGCAATGGGATAGCTTCCCCAGGATTGGCAGAATATTACTGTTGTTTGCTCGTATCCCATAAATACACTGAAGTTCAGCTCTCAGCAGAAATTCATGTTAACAAGTCTGGCATTTGGATCTATCCACATTTAATTCCATGGTTACCCCTTTAATGGAACATAAAAGATAAATTTAATCACACAAAGTCTGGTGGGAAGACCATTAGCACTCTGTGCGGTTTCATTTTCTGAGTTGCATCTCTATTTCTCGCCTGTGTTTCAGCGAGAGGAGGCAGAGGCGAAAGCTGCGGAAGAAGCTGAGCGGCAGAGACTGGAGCGGGAGCGAATTATGCAGCAGAACCAGCAAGAACGTCTTGAAAGGAAGAAGGTGGGGTCCTGACTCTCTAATTGTTGATAGACCAGGGCCCATTGCAGGAGAACACAACAGAGAAGAGGCGAGGAGTGACTGATTAGCTGACATTGAATTAGGATTCTGAAGAGTTCCAGTTTATGGATAAGGGCTAAAGGTTGGAGACTCATGAAGTACTTGGGAAATATAGGGAGGACAGTCAGTGTGGTCTCAACACATAGAAGAGCCATGAATGGGTCTGTTGAGGTGCAGATCTGGTCTCAGTTTGTCTGACTCATGGCCTTGCTGAGCTTTAACTTTAACTTTAGTGTCCTGGATGGGTTTCAGCTGAAAGTAAAGAGAGACAGCCACACTGAGAGGATGTAAGCTTCCCTTACCCCCACTTCCCTTACTATCTGACAGTAGTCCTGTAGAGCAAACATGAGATCAAACAGAGCTACGTCTCTCTGGTCTTTAACCCAAAGTGGGGGCATGATCCCTCAACCTGGACATTAAGGTGGGATATTATCAGATGCCTGAGACTTTCTGGAGAAGGCTGTTAAAATTGGCGTGATTGAATCGTGGGGCAAGCTGGAAGTGCTGCTCTGTAATGTTAATAAATGACAGATGTAAATAAATCCTATTGTTAATGTTCAGAGATTTGAGATTGGCCTGCCCAGGTACTAGGATGGGATTTTGAGTGCTGGACAGATTTCACCAGGTGCTGAGGTAGTGTCACAGATGTTTGCCTGATTTGGTCAGCCTTCCCCTTGATTGTTCTGTAGTTGCTCCGAGACATCCTGGACCATGGCAACATGGAGGGAACACACCATCCTGCCGTCTTGTTTGCTGCCATAGAATCTCCTGTCAATTGCCCTAACTTGAGTTTCCTATCCCTGTCGCTCCATCTGACTCCACCCTTCCCTGATTACTGCCTTTACTTTTCCTGGTGGTCACCAACTACCTGAACGTTGCATGTGACCACCTCACAACCGCCAGTCAATTATGCTGTTGCATGCCCGGTGATCCGGAGTGCGTCCAACTCCAATTTCTTGATGCGGTGAAAACGTTTACTTGCTGGTGAATTCTGTTGATGCCAGATAGTTTGTGTCAAACTTGTTGGGGAATTTCGAAGCCCGAGGGCTGAGGAATCTGCAGGTGACCCTCTCCGAGCCCATGACGGTGAGTGGAGAATTGTGCCACGACTCTGCTCTCGGACTGAGTTGTACCACGACTCGACTCTTGACTGCAAAGTTATGCAGGATGGCTCCAGTGTTTGCGGACACTTTCGCCTTACATAAAGGAGTCTCTGGATGGGTGACGTCAAATGAGACTCTCGTGAAACTAACCATTTTTGGCTGCTTCAATGCTGCAGGCAGGCCTGGTGCTCTCGGACCTGCCAAGCGAAGTTGAGGTGTGTGCCTCAACCTGGCTGCAAATGGCTGCCGGGTTTAACAAATCTCACAGCTTCAAGTTACTTGGTTTTAATCTGGGCCCCTCCAGCTGCATCATTGCCCTTTCTTTTGATCATGGTGTGACTCCTCAGACCATGTGTCTGGGCGACGGATCCCCTCCCCGACCATGTGTCTGTACTGAGGCTTTAACTCTAGGTTGGCTGGTACAAGGGAAGGGGATTGGACTCTGAGCTGGAATTAGTCTTGCTTGGATACTGGAAGCAAGTTCACATTATTTGCATATTTACACTGTGGCTTGAATATTTTTCAAATTCCTGATGCCCCAGGCAAGTAAATGTTTTCCTGTTATTAACAGAGAATTAAAGAAATTATGAAGAGAACCAGGAAGGATGGTCAAGAACAATCAAAGGTAAATTAAATTAATTGGAATTGGTATTGTTTCTACTCTCTAGTTTTGTTTTTCCTGCTCTAATGCCACTTGCTTTCTCCAGGGTAAAGGCTAGCACCAAGGGAAGGGACGATGGTTTAACAGTAACACACCTGATAGAGCCCTTGTATCACAGCACCAGACAACCACATTCGATCCTGACATCGGGTGCTGTATGTGTGGAGCTTGTGCATTCGCCCTGTGACCGCAAGGGCTTCTTCCAGGTGCTCTGGTTTCCTCCCACGTCCCAAAGATGTGCGGGTTTGTATAAGGAGTGAACGAGAAAGTGGGAGAATGCTGCACTGGTGTGAACAGGTGATTGATGGTTGGCATGGACTCGGTGGGCCAAATGGCCTGTTTCCATCCTTTAAACTTGTTCCCTTTGATATTACCATTGACAACTTTCCCACCGTTGGACAGGAAGCAAAGTGGGGTAGCCATATCAATAGCTACATGAACAGGTCAGAGGCCTTGTGACACATCATCATATAGTTTCTACAAGTTCCAATGACTCAAACAGCATCCAGGCCAGAGCAACCCTTAATTAGCACCCCTTGTACCACGCCATGGTTAAGTTTGTAACGGCTACAAAATACACAGCAGTTACTCATCTCGGCTACTTCGACAGCACCTTCAAATCTGTGACTTCTTCCGCCAATGACAAGGGCATCGGGCACGGCCCCACCTGCAGGTTCCCTTCCAGCCCGCATACCCCTGTCTAGAAATGTATCATCATTTCTTCATCGTTGCTCGCTCTGTCCTGGAACTCCACACTCAACGGCAGTGTGGAAGGACCTGTTTTGGAAGAACTTCAGGAAAATGGCTCACCATCTTTAGGACAATTAGAAATGAGCACTCAATGATGGCCTTACCAGCAACATGTAGATCTGAGGAATGTGTACACAAAAATGCAGTACTGTGTACACACTGAAGCACGGCAAACATGGTCAAAACCAGTCAAAGTGGCAGCTGAGCCATGGCTGTGATTAACAAGCCTCCATTTACACAGTAATCCCATCAAGCCTACACACTGGGGGTAATTTATGCTGGCCAATTAACTTTGAAATGTGGGGGGAGGCAGCAGGGCATCCAGGGGGAAAGCACACTGCCAGAGGGAGAATGTGCAAACTCCACATAGACAGCACCCTGCCAGAGAGCAGTTCCTCTGCCAGCTGTGCCATTGTGGTAGCCTGCACAGCAGTGATCATGAGGAGAGATTTGATTCAAGTTCCAGACCGAATGCCGCACAAGATCCACACGACGGTGGTCACAAAGCCCAAGGAGTCACATGGCTAAAATCCTGGAGTAAGAATCATGTTTGCAGATTCCGTGTCTCCAAACTCCAGCCAAGGTCGGGAAAATTTGAAAATTCCACTTGTATCTATAATAGATTCTTGTTGGGTGAAAGTTGATTAGTCTACCAGATGTGCGTGTTGCATGGCTCGGGTGAGATGTGAATGATCATCGGTAAACATTCTTTCCTCAGAAGGATGATATGGCACATGACGCAGCAGCAGAGGAAAGCAGTGAGGATGAACCCAGGAATGAGGATGCAGATGAAGTGGGTGAGTGATCAGGCACAGATTGTAAATTGTTGTACAAAATTCCTCAAAAACAGGAGGATCCTGAGCCCACCCCACCTGCCCTCCCTCCCTCCTTTCCTCCCGATCAGCTGGTAATGGATTCAACATATGGGTCTCAGCAAGTGGAAGTCGGTGCAGCTCCTACACCTGATGCCAATGCCAGCATGTACCTGGTACCCTGTGGAGGTGCCGGCTACAGAACGGACGTGCGACTGCATCAGTACACTGCACTCGGCTCTCTCCGGCTACAGCTGCCCCTTGCTGTTGCAGTGATCCTCACCAAGAACAAAGGGTAGCAGGTCTGTCAGTTCAGCCTGGGTGAATACTCCCTCCCACAGCCGCTGCAAGTCACGGTCTGGGGGTGGGGGGGATGAGAGGGAGAGAAAAACAAGCTCTCGCTCGTTCCACCCGTAGCCCCATGCCACAGCCGCCACCCGCAACCCCATGGCACTGCCCCCAACCGCACTCCTGCGTCAGACCACCCTCTGTGCAGTCCTGCCAGTCCTTTGTAACTGCTCTCTGTCCCCCACATTACTCTGATCAGCCAGCGTCTGCAGCAGCCCCATGTACGTTGGTGCACCTAGAGGTATCTGCCTAATTACTGTTTTCTGCCCTGCGGTACTAACGCTGCCACACACGAAGAGCAGCTTCCAGGCTTTGTTTGTTTAAATCCAGATCCAGGTGTCTGCAACAGTCTTCGCACTTGCTGAAGTTCTCCTCGCACCTATTGTATTTTCAGATTGTACTAATGGAATTGATGAACTACAAGACCAACCACAAGATGGAGTGGAGTTGTCTGATGAAGCAATGGGAGATACGACAGGGTTAAATGCTGCCAACCAGACCAATAACATCACAGTGCATTTGAATGAGTCAGTGATGGGTGTATGGTAGGTTTCTGTACCTTGTAAAGGGTTTGTGCTGTATCCAGCTCGATCTGAAGGGGGGGGGGGGGAGAGATGACTTTCTGCAGGGAGACCTCAGCACTAGATGTTAGCATGTGTATTTCCAACCATTCTTTGTTTTGCGTTTCCAGTATTTCTTATTTTGATTGGATTTCATGTACTTCCACCCATGTATAAATGTGTCTGGCTGTTGGTTGCAAGGATGGATTTGCTTATTGAAGCTTTCTTTACTATTTGTTGTAACAAACCTCTTCATTTTGCAGCCTTGGATTTTCCTCTGGGATTCCATTCTGACTGTCCAGCGCTTTGATGCTGCCATGTCTAGCCCATCAATCGCTTTGCTTCTCTTGTCAACACTAAGATTTTAATCTTTGTCCCAGCCCCTCGAACGATAACTGAATATGTACAGAGCCTTTAAACATAGAAACATAGAAATTAGGTGCAGGAGTAGGCCATTCAGCCCTTCGAGCCTGCACCGCCATTCAATATGATCATGGCTGATCATCCAACTCAGTATCCCGTACCTGCCTTCTCTCCATACCCTCTGATCCCCTTAGCCACGAGGGCCACATCCAACTCACTCTTAAATATAGCCAATGAACTGGCCTCAACTACCCTCTGTGGCAGAGAGTTCCAGAGACTCACCACTCTCTGTGTGAAAAAAGTCTTTCTCATCTCGGTCTTAAAGGATTTCCCCCTTATCCTTAAGCTGTGACCCCTTGTCCTGAACTTCCCCAACATCGGGAACAATCTTCCTGCATCTAGCCTGTCCAACCCCTTAAGAATTTTGTAAGTTTCTATAAGATCCCCTCTTAATCTCCTAAATTCCAGAGAGTATAAACCGAGTCTATCCAGTCTTTCTTCATAAGACAGTCCTGACATCCCAGGAATCAGTCTGGTGAACCTTCTCTGCACTCCCTCTATGGAAATAATGTCCTTCCTCAGATTTGGAGACCAAAACTGCACGCAATACTCCAGGTGGGGTCTCACCAAGACCCTGTACAACTGAAGTAGAACCTCCCTGCTCCTGTACTCAAATCCTTTTGCTATGAAAGCTAACATACCATTCGCTTTTTTCACTGCCTGCTGCACCTGCATGCCTACTTTCAATGACTGGTGTACCATGACACCCAGGTCTCGCTGCATCTCTCCTTTTCCTAATCGGCCACCATTTAAATAATAGTCTGCTTTCCTGTTTTTGCCACCAAAGTGGATAACCTCACATTTATCCACATTATACTGCATCTGCCAAACATTTGCCCACTCACCCAGCCTATCCAAGTCACCTTGCATTCTCCTAGCATCCTCCTCACAGCGAACACTGCCCCCCAGCTTAGTGTCATCCGCAAACTTGGAGATATTGCCTTCAATTCCCTCATCCAGATCATTAATATATATTGTAAATAGCTGGGGTCCCAGCACTGAGCCCTGCGGTACCCCACTAGTTACTGCCTGCCATTGTGAAAAGGACCCGTTTACTCCTACTCTTTGCTTCCTGTTTGCCAGCCAGTTCTCTATCCACATCAATACTGAACCCCTAATACCGTATGCTTTAAGTTTGTTTTAACATTATGTACAGAGCCTTTAACATTAAAGCTACCACAAGTTGCCTCCACTCCGGCTTCATGAGATGTTATTTGATTCAAAGATAAATGAAATGTGGTAGATGATGAAAAGCAGTATCAAAGGACTGGTTTACAGACATTCAGTCATTGCAGGAGGAGGTTCGCCTGGCCATTCCCCACTGGTTCTGCCCACATTCCATGTAATTCTGGTCCCTAACCCTCTCCTTACTGCTCTGCAAACTCCTGCCTTCAGATCCTTATCCAGCTTCCTTCCCAACCCACAATTTGCTGAGTCATCTTTGGTTTGGACGGCTATGGCGATAGAAGGGACAGTTGGCTGTGAGCGCTCTGGTCCCCATCTATGTGTACCGGCCCATTCCATGATCCAGCGTTAATGTTGCTGACGATAGACACAAAGCTCAACGAGACAGACGGCATCTCTGGAGGGAAGGAATGGGTGACGTTTCGGGTCGAGACCTTTCTCCAGACTAGTTAGGTATAGGGGAAACGAGAGATATAGACGATGATGTATAGAGATAAAGAACAATGAATGAAAGATATGCAAAAAAAGTAACGATGGTAAAGGAAAAACAGGCCATTGTTAGATGTTTGTTGGGTGAAAACGTAAAGCTGGTGCGACTGGGTGGAGGAGGTCACAGAGAGGGGGGGAATGCCGAAGTTAGAGAAATCAATATTCGTGCCACTGGGCTGTAAGCTGCCCAAGTGAAATACGAGATGCTGTTCCTCCAATTTGCATTTAGCCTTTACAACGGAAGAGAGGGAGGTCTGTAGGAATGGGAAGGAGAATTAGTGTTTAGTAACCAGGAGATCACGTAGGTTCAGGCGGACTGAGCAAAGGTGTTCAGTGAAATGATCGTCCAGTCTATGTTTGGTCTTGCCGATGTATAAGAGTCCACATCTTGAGCAACAGATACAGTAGATGAGGTTGGAGGAATTGCAAGTGAACCTCTACCTAACCGGAAAGGACTGTCGGGGTCCCTGGACAGAGTCGAAGGAGGAGGTATAGGGACAGGTGCTGCATCTTCTGCGTTTGCAGGGGAAGGTACCTGGGAGGGGTGAGATTTGGGTGGGAAGGGGTGAGTTAACTAGGGAGTGTCGGAGGGATAGGTCTCTGCGGAAGGTGGAGATGGGAAAGATGTGACTAGTGTTGGGATCCCGTTGGAGGTTGCAAAACCTTCGGAGGATTATGTGTTGCATGCGATGGCTGATGGGTGAAAGGTAAGAACTAGGGGGACCCTGTCTGTTCCAACTAGGGGGAAGGGGTAGCAAGGGCAGAGCTGCGGGGTACCGAGGAGACACGAGTGACGCCTCATCTATGATGGGAGAGGGAAAACCCCTTTCACTAAAGAAAGAGGGCATCTCGGATGTCTATGGAACACCTCATCTTGGACAAAGATGCGGAGTAGACAGAGGAATTAGGAGTAGGGGAGAGAGTCTTTGCAGGAAGCAGGGTGGGAAGATATGTCGTCGGGATAGTAGTGGGAGTCAGTGGGTTTGTAATAGACGTCAGAGTCTATTTCCTGTGAAATCAAGGATGGGGAAGGTGTCGGATATGGTCCAAGTCGATTTGAGTGCAGGCTGGAAATTGGCGGTGAAGTCCATGAGTTCTGCACAGGTGCAGGAGGTAGCACCAATGCAGTCGTCAGTGTAACAGATAGAGTTCGGGGATAGCGCCAATGTATGATTGGAACAGGGATTGTTCAACATACCCGACAACGAGGCTGACATACAGGGGCCCATGCTACGCCTTGGAGTTGGAGGAAGTGGGAGGAGTCGAAGAAGTAGTTGTTACGGGTGAGGACCAGCGGAGTAGAGTTTTAGAGGGAAATTGTGGGAGTGGAAGCTCAGAAAGCAGAAATCATTAAAGAGATGAAGGGCATGTGAGATATCTTGGACATGGGTCGAGAGAGATTGGGCCAGGGGGGATAGGCTGGACAGGAGCAGGCAGAAACAATGGGTCTGCCAGGGAAGTTGGATTATGGATTTTGGCGAAGCGGGGCAGGGAAATGATAAGGTTGGCAGGCTGTGGACGGCAGACAGCCAGAAGTGATCAAATCTAAAGTTGCCCATGAACATCGGAATGTCATTTTGCCTTTTAAGTGTTGGGTCGCTGTGGTAGTAGTATGGAACTTTTCAACAAACAGCAGTTGCCAAGTTGATTGTTAATTTATACAGGAGGGTAGACTATTATCTGAACGGTGGCCGATTAGGAAAAGCGGAGATGCAACGAGACCTGGGTGTCATGGTACACCAATCATTCAGGTAGGCATGCAGGTGCAGCAGGCAGTGAAGAAAGCGAATGGTAAGTTAGCATTCATAGCAAAAGGATTTGAGTATAGGAGCAGGGAGGTTCTACTGCAGTTGTACAGGATCTTGGTGAGACTACACCTGGAGTATTGCGTACAGTTTTGGTCTCCAAATCTGAGGAAATACATTCTTGCCATAGTGGGAGTAAAGAGAAGGTTCACCAGACTGATTCCTGGGATGTCAGGACTTTCATATAAAGAAAGACCACATAGACTCGGCTTGTACTCGCTAGAATTTAGAAGATTGAGAGGGGATCTTATAGAAACTTACAAAATTCTTAAGGGGTTGGACAGGCTAGATGCAGGAAGATTGTTCCCGATGTTGGGGAATTCCAGGACAAGGGGTCACAGTTTAAGGATAAGGGGGAAATCTTTTAGGACAGAGATGAGAAAAACGTTTTTCACAGAGAGTGGTGAATCTCTGGAATTCTCTGCCACAGAAGGTAGTTGAGGCCAGTTCATTGGCTATATTTAAGGGAGTTAGATGTGGCCCTTGTGGTTAAAGGGATCAGGGGGTATGGAGAGAAGGCAGGTAAGGGATACTGAGTTGGATGATCAGCCATGATCATATTGAATGGTGGTGCGGGCTCGAAGTGCTGAATGACCGACTCGTGCACCTATTTTCTATGTTACTATGTTTCTAAACTCTGGTTTTCTAACTCCGTTGTGGGGAAGTGTGGCTCAAAGGCCATGGATTGGTTGCAACTTCATCGGATAATGGAAGAAGCTCAAGGACCAAATAACCTTGCCTCCTGTTCCCATTCTTTGTCTCACGCATGTCGAAGGGGGCTTTCTGAGCATAAAACAACTTGTACCAAGGACATCTGTAACAGGCAACATCTTCGGAACGCAAAACAGTTAATATTTCAAGTCTAGGTCCCTTTGTCAAAGCATGGGGATGAAACACATTGAGTGGATCTTCTTGCTATGATAAGCCACAAACACGTTTTCTTCCTTACCTCATAAAATCTTACCTGAGGCAGATCCATTGATTAAATGATTATAGGATAGAGGAACTGAAAAAATTGGGAAGTGAGATATCTGAAATCAAAACAGAAAATGCTGGAAATAGTCAGTAGGTCAAGCGGGATCTGTCGTGTAAGAAACTAAATCAATGTTTCAAGTGACTTTTTATTAGAATTGGTTAGGACTGTTTAACAGGAGGCGAACCACTTACTTGGATGTCAATGGGAAATCCTAATAGTAGCTACAACTATGGATTATAAAGTCAGAGTTGTGTTTGTGTGTGACAGACCTGTGAGTTATAACATTATGAATGGGTGTTAATCATCCTTTTGGTTTCTCACATATTAATAGTGTTTATTATTCTTTTATTTAAGTGTGGTACCAAAGGACAACTGTGTTGTATCGGAACTTTTACATGTAAATGAAGTTGGTGATGATATTGTACATCAGAATGGAAAGTCAAGTACATGGATCATTGATGAGTTTATTGAGCTTGGTGTTTGTTCAAAGACCAGCAAGTTAGCTGTGGCTGCCTGCGATGCTGAGGGCTGCAACCAAAGCAATCCGGAGAGTCACAGTATTGGATGTGAAGAGAATGGAGGAATGACGTCTTTGACCAAACCTATAATGGGAGCGACAGGTACAGTCTGATTCTAGTATTTCCAATGTTGGGCCTGTGTCCTGTTACTAACCTCAGGTATGGGTTGATGGGGAATGGGGTGAAGTAATATCGTGCATTGTTTCTGAACTAATAATATAGGGGAACATAAGCTCAAACCATGTAGTGCGGATTCAGCATTTTAAGTTTTTTAAAGCGTTTACTTGCTGTAGAAGTGGCCGCCTTTACAATTGGAGGGAGACTGCACGGCAGTGGGTCAGGCCAACCAACTGGGAAACACATTGACATAAGTGGGAGCTGGTAGCCTTATCAGGTTCAACTTGTTTGGATTTCGACCCCAATTAGAATATAGTGCACAGTTCTATCATATGAAAAGTACTACATAGCAATGACATAAAAGCAAACTAACACAAGAATTGGATGGACATCATTATTAGTAAACAAAAAACACAAATAGCCTCAAGACATAGAGATTGTGGCCATTTCTCCAACCGTTTGTGCTTTGCTAAAAGGGTCCTGTGGATGGTCAGTTGTTTAAATCTACGAAGCAGAGATCAACTGAGTCCATGGCAATTATCAGTTCTGAGGTTGGGCGAGAGTGGGCTTAATGTATAAAATCTGTTCCTTAGGATCCGCATGGTGAGGGAATGTAGGTATATAGTTGGCAAGTTAGTCTGTACCTGGATGGGTGCAAAAAACATGCAACTTGAATGAGCTGAAAAACTTGCCTCCTGCTGTGCATTGTGTAAAACCGCTGCCTCAGAACCAGAGACCTCGGCTCAATTCTGACCTCTAGTACTGTCCGTGTGGAGTTTGCATGTTCTCTCTGTGGCCTATGGTTTCCTCAGGATCTCCACTTTCTCCTCTCATCCCAAAGGTGCCTTGGTTGGTAGATGGGTTGGGCACTGTAAATTGCCCCCAGCATGTAGGTGAGGGGTAGAATCTGGGGGGGGGGGGGGGGGGGTGTGTGATTGAGAATGTGGGAGATTTAAAAACTGGCATTAATGTGTGATTGTTATAAATGGATGAACGGTGCAGACTCATTGGGCCAAAGCGGCTGTTTCCATGCTGTATCTCTGACTAACTTTGTAATGTGAAATTTGTACTCTTTTCCCAGGACTCTGAATGTCTTGATTGAAGTTGCACATACATATTCAGTATTTTACCAAGTGCTGAAGGCCTTGTTACACAAAGCTGCTTATAGAGGACTTCTCATTTTGCGCAGAAGAATTACGAGTCCATTACCAAGGTGAAGTGTCGCACAGGATGCTGGTTTACACCGTTCCATATTTCTGGAGCTCGCTCCTTCACTGTGTTGTACTTTCTCTTAGTAGATTTTTCTAACCTGTATTTTGGGTTATTATGTAAGTTTAATTCCCTCACTTGTCAAACGAGTTACTTGGATCCACCTTTACTTTCATATTGGTTAAGGTTAGCTCTGGTATGTCACTTTAGGCACATGGTCAGGTTACATGAGTGTTGCTATATTCTGGTCTCTAACTGCAGGGTGAATAGTGCATACATTCTGTAGTAGCAACTAATCCCCTTCATTAAAGCTCCTTTTAAATATAAAAATGACATAAAGCAATAAACTGTGGTTCACACAGACTGATGGAGCTAAAAGAAACTGTTGTGATTCACAAATGAATCTATTTGACTTGAATTGCAAAATCAGACTTGTAACACAGTTAATTTTGCAATTGTCAATGTGTGATTGCCAATACAAAACCAGTAAGTACTGTACCGGAAACATTAGTCTCAGTAGTTATGATGGAATGCAGGAGTGAGTGACACACTCGCTCGCCTCATTCTCATTCACCCTCCTGGACTGAGATATTTCAATGGATTTGTCTCCATAAGGACAGTGCAGGAAGGAATGGGAAGAGTCAGCAATGAATCGTGAGTGGTTTAGAAGGGAAATGGTACAGTTATAATGGAGTTGACTGATATGAAAGCATTGGTTGATGTTACATTGCATTTACAGTATGTTTAATGTTGTACTGGAATAGGAATTGTGAATTAACCCATTATTTAACAGGATCCCTGTTTCCATTTTGTCCTTCTAGAATATTGTATTTTTAATAAACCTGCACTAATGTACATTAAATTTCAGTCAGCAAACTCAGTTTATTTGTTGGTAGGATCTTAGGATTTACATATTTAGCTCATTTTAAGGCAAGACATTTTCTTTCGCTTAATGTATTTAAGTTTCTCTGTACACATCATAGTGTTATTTTGTTGTACATTCAAAACAGTATTGGGCCAGAGGGTCTTTTTGCCGTATTTTCCCTAGCATCTTATTATTAATGTAGTATTACTAAAACATCCCAAGTTGATCTGTGAAGAGTTGTTATCTTTAGACAGCCGCTTCACTGCAGCCTTTAACCTAGCCGGTGACATCATGCACTCCTGATTGATCTGGGGAAACTGTTGCATGCATCTTCAGCTTCCAAACTGAATTAGCCGCTGCCATCCATAGGAAGCTGTATCTTTTTACAGCACTCACTCCATCTGTTAAGTTTTATGTAATATTTGCTCCTTATGTTATGCAACTGTTCCTTATTAATTTGATAGGGGCTCCAGGCTACAATGAGCATCTTTCTCAGCCATGTCCACTCTTAAAGGGAAGCTGTTACTTGGCTGCTTTTTACTGTCTTTAACTGTTGTTGCCAGTGCAGTTTACAGAAATGGGAATCTTCTGGTCTGTAACATCTAAAGGCAGTCCAGCTCACCTCGCAATGACAGTTGTTTAGACTAGTACAGTGCCTTAGATCGATCGTCTTGTGTATTTTGTAAGATAATTAACTTGAAATCTTTGCAAGAAATGACAATCTTTAGCTGAACTGACCCTTGCTCTGTGCAGATGTTGCTTTTGCTCAGTGCTCCGTTCACAACTGTATGTAAATAGCAATATGTCTCATTTAAATAAATTTTACAGGTTTAAAATAACACAGGCTTGCAAAATCTTGATTTTAACCAGTTTTCAGCATGCTGCAACTAACTACTCGCACAGCTGTTCAGTGAGGATGAGTCTGGGTTTCCTCTGGTGCAGTGGAGGAAACGGAGGGGGACATGGTCACACAACAGAAGCACTTTAGCTCACCATGTCCACACCAACCATCGCAGCCCTCTTTTCAGCTGGCAGGTGTGCCACATTGAGGGGCCGAGGGTAGGAAGCTTTCCCCAGGCAAAGGTTCCTAAAACTAAAGTGTAGGGTGGGAGCAAGAAGGGATCTGTGGAAGAGTTCTTCCTCTGACACTTGGGCAGCTCTCAGTCCCTGCCCTGAGGTGGTGGTGGAAGCAGAGTGTGTTTCTGATGATTTCAATGGATCAAAGGTGTGGATAACTACGGATCATATGTTGACAAATTTGGTTGGCATAGATGGGCCCTTGATGGCTAGCATGAACATGGTGGGCAGAAGGGCCTGTTTCTGTGCTGCTTGATTTGAAATACAGGTGGGCAAGTGTATGTTTTGGTTTTAATAGATTGAGCAATGGTTTAATACTTTTGGACCATTTTCAACAACATTGTACAGGTGAACCAGTCAGCAGCAGGTTATTTTAGATCTTGTGTGATAAATCATCACAAGAACCAAAATGCATCTTCCTGGATGCTGGCGAATCTTAGAGGGCTAAGCCTGTCTGTTTTACTAGAGTCTGATGTCAGATCGCAGTATGTCCTCAATCCTCCACTTGTACCTTTGAAAGGAATATTCATCAATCTTCCAGCAAATGTATACTGGAATTCAGTGAAGAAGCTCCACGCTCCGTTGAGCCAGTTGTCCAAGCTCCTAGTCTGTGCCAGCTCAAGACATGGCAGCTCCCAATGCACCAACTATCCCCCACCACGCCAGACCAATCGCTGGGAGCGGCAGGTAGAATAGACAATAGACAATAGGTGCAGGAGTAGGCCATTTGGCCCTTCGAGCCAGCACCGCCATTCAATGTGATCGTGGCTGATCATCCCCAATCAGTACCCTGTCCCTGCCTTTTCCCCATATCCCCGGACTCCGCTATTTTTTAAGAGCCCTATCTAGCTCTCTCCTGAAAGCATCCAGTCAACCTGCCTCCACCGCCCTCTGAGGCAGACATTTCCACACATTCACTACTCTCTGTGAGAAAAAGTGTTTCCTCGTCTCAGTTCTAAATGGCTTACTCCTTATTCTTAAACTGTGGCCCCTGGTTCTGGATTCCACCAACATTTCCCCTTCGTAAATCCAAGCTGACTCGGACCGATCCTGATACTGCTATCCAAATGTGCGGCTATCTCATCTTTTATAATTGACTCCAGCATCATCCCCACCACCGATGGCGGGCTAACTGGTCTATAATTCCCCGTTTTCTCTCTCCAACCTTTCTTAAAAAGTGGGATAACATTAGCTACCCTCCAATCCACAGGAACTGATCCCGTGTCTATAGAACATTGGAAAATTATCACCAATGAATCCACGATTTCTAGAGCCACTTCCTTACGTACCCTGGGATGCAGATTTACCAGCCTGGGGATTTATCAGCCTTCAGTCCCATCAGTCTATCCAACACCATTTCCTAATGTGAATTTTCTTCAGTTCCTCTGTCACCCCAGATCCTCTGGCCACTTCTAGATCAGGAAGATTGTTTGTGTCCTCAGTTAAGACAGATCCAAAGTACCTGTTCAACTCATCTGCCATTTCCTTGTTCTCCATAATAAATTCACCTTTTCCAGTCTTCAAGGGTCCAACTTTGGTCTTAACTAAATTTCCTCTTCACATATCTAAAGAAGCTTTTACTATCCTGCTTTATATTCTTGGCTAGCTTCCCTTCGTACATCATCTTTTCTCCCCGTATTGTCTTTTTGGTTATCTTCTGTACAAAATCTGAGCCATTCAGAGGCGGAAGGTCCAGTTTAGGGAAAATACAGATGAGCTTTTATTAGACGCTAATATTTTTACACTCCAAATAATTTGGTTCATTGGACTCTGACTCTGCAGACCAACAGGTCATGATCATTATATATAATTAACAACAGATTTGTGCATTTCCCGATAGGTGTTATGTCAATTTAGGTGTAAACTCAAACATTAGTTTAGAAACACCACATGCTAGCACACAATAAGCTAAATATTGGTATGTTTAATTTGGTCAATCCATTATAGCGGAGCTCCGACTGCACCCTGACACTAGCGGGTAACTCTCTAACACTGGCTCACACCTCGCCAGTACTGGCTGCAGATCTCTAACACTGGCCGGCAAGAGTCAGAATAGTTCATGGTCGATGGGCATGGTTATAAATTAGTTTACAACATGTTATTACTAACTTTATTTTAGTTAGAGGCTGAGATATGGAAAATAAATCTACAGCTTAGAGGCACTGGATTAGTCTGTGTGCAGCAAGCAGCATTCACTTCCATGAGTCTTGCTATAACTGTTCAGGGCAAGGTGCTCTGATTAAATTGTTCCAATCAATTCAGCTTCATGAGATACATCAGAAAAGTTTGTTTCAAACACATTATTACTAACAAACATAGTTAGAGTGACTCTACAGCTTTGGAAACACTAAATTTGTCTTTTGGCAACAAGTAGAATTCACTACCATGAGTATAGTTTAATTTAGAGAAACAGCGCGGAAACAGGCTCTTCGGACCAGCGGGTCTGCGCTGACCAGCGATCCCCACACATTAACACTATCCTGCACACACTGGGGCCACTTTTTACATTTACTAAGCCAATTTACCTCTATCTGTACGTCTTTGGAGTGTGGGAGGAAACCGAAGATCTTGGAGAAACCCACGGGGAGAACGTAAAAACTTCAAACAGACAGCACCCATAGTCGGGATCGAACCCGGGTGTCGGGCGCTGTAAGGCAGCAACTCTACCTCAGCGCCACCGTGCTGTGTTTACAACCTTGCAATTACTTTACAGAGCAAGGTGCTACAATCAAATAAATGACTCCAATCGGTTCAGCTTCAGGAGATGCACCAGAACAATTACTTTATGAGACGTTATTACTAACTACATTTTGGTTTGAAGCCAATATACAGTGTCCTCCATAATGTTTGGGGCCAAGACCCATCATTTATTTATTTGTGTCTGTACTCCACAATTTGAGATTCGTAATTGAAAAATTCACTGTTAAAGTGCACATTGTCAGATTTTATTAAAGGCCATTTTTATACATTTTGGTTTCACCATGTATAAATTACAACTGTGTTTATACATAGTCCCCCCCATTTCAGGTCACCACAATGTTTGGAACACATGGTTTTGCAGGTGTTTGTAATTGCTCAGGTATGTTTAATTGCCTCCTTAATGCAGGTATAAGAGAGCTCTCGGCACCTAGTCTTCAGTCCATCACCTTTGGAAACTTTTATTGTTGTTTATCAAAATGACCAAAGTTGTGCCAATGAAAGTCAAAGAAGCCATTATGAGACTGAGGAACAAGACATCAGCCAAACCTTAGGCTTACCAAACTCAACTGTTGGAACATCATTAAGAAGAAAGAGAGCATTGGTGAGCTCACTAATCGCAAAGGAACTGGCAAGCTAAGGAAGACCCCTACAGCTGATGCCAGAAGAATTCTCTATAATAAAGACAAATCCCCAAACACCTGTCCGAGAGATGAGAAACACTCTTCAGGAGTGAGGTGTGGATTCATAAATGACCACTGTCCGCAGAAGACTTCATGAACAGAAATACAGAGGCTACACTGCAAGATGCAAACCACTGGTTAGCCGCAACAATAGGATGGCCAGGTTACAGCTTGCTAAGAAGAGCAACCACAGTTCTGGAAAAAAGGTCTTGTGGAGAGATGAAACGAAGATTGACTTATATCAGAGTGATGGCAAGAGCAACGTATGGAAGAGAGAAGGAACTGCCCAAGATCCAAAGCATACCAACTGATCTGCGAAACAGTGGTGGGGATGTTCTTGTGGCCTCACTCTGGCAATGCAGAGGCCCAGGACATAAACATCAGTATCGAATTGGGGAAAGGGAGTTAAAATGCTTAGCAACAGGGAGATTCAGTAGGTCTTGATGGACTGAGCACAAGTGTTTTGGTCTGTGTGCAGTGGGAACAAGGTACAGGGTTTAAATTCTACAGTTAGCCATCCACCAAGTCCCCAATTGGAAGTTGACTCGCAACGAAAACCACTTGACTGACACCTACAATCGCTGACCAGAGTCATTCAATTGGATCAGTTGTGTCTAGATGCTTGAGGACCATATACTGTATAAACAGCTATGTATAAACACTGCTGTCATTTCAACATGGTGAAACCAAAATATATTAAAATGGCCTTTATTAAAATCTGACAATGTGCACTTTAACCACAAGTGATTTTTTTTCTTTTACAAATCTCAAATTGTGGAGTACAGAGGCAAATAAATACATGATGGGTCTTTGTCCCAAACATTATAGAGGGCGCTGTATGGAAAATCACTGCTGCTTTGGAAGCACTGAATTAGTCGGTTTGCAGCAAGCAATATTCACTTCCATGAATCTTGCAATAACTTTTCAGGGCAAGGTTGTCCAATCAAATAAATTACTATCTTCATGAGACATCAGAAAAGTTAGTGTATAATATGTTATTACTAACTACATTTTAGTTAGAGGCTGGGGTATTGAAAATCACTCTACAGCTTTGGGAATGCTGATTTGGTCTGTTCGTAGCAGGCAGCATTCACTTCCATGAGTCTTGCAATAACCTTTCAGGACAAGGTGTTACATCAAATAAATGACTCCAAATGCTTCAGCTTCATGGGATATATCAGAAAAGGTAGTTTACAACACATTATTAACTACATTTTAGTTAGAGGCTGATAAATGGAAAATAAATCTTCAGATTGAAAACGCTGACATGGTCGGTTTGCACCAAGCAGTATTCAATTCCATGAATCTTGCAATGACATCAGGGTAAGGTGCTACAATCAAATAGATTGTTCCAATCGAGTCAGGTTCTTTAGATATATCAGAAAGGTTAGTTTACAGTAACAGGGCTGCCACCTCTCGCGCAATGAGCGTGAGACTCGCGCATTTCACAAAATTCTCACGCTGATCACAGAATTTCTCATGCTCAAAAATATATATTAAAATAAATAAATAAAGTCACTCTTCTCCACACTCACCAAATGAGAATAGTTTTTTTGTCGGCTGGTTTCCCGTAAAGAACAAGCAATTTGATTGGCTTAAGCCCATCGCACACTATTTAAAATGGCAATGTTGACTAAAATGCTGGAGAAACTCAGCGGGTGAAGCAGCATCTGTGGAGCGAAGGAACAGGTGACGTTTCGGGTCTCTTCTTCAGACTCAAGCTTTTCTCCAGCAGTTTTGTCTACTGCTCCATAGATGCTGCCTCATCTGCTGAGTTTCTCCAGCATTTTTGTCTACCTTTTGATTTTTCCAGCATCTACAGTTCTTTCTTAAACATTTAAAATGTCAATGTAACTGAAGTACGAATGATTCCATTTGACATTTATGGAACCAAAATCTGTGGATGCTGGAAATTCAAAATAAAGCAAAATTTGTTTTAGAGGTGAGTAAAAACCACGAGGGGAATATATAAGGTGAGTGCATAGTCTTTTTCCCGGGACATGTGATTCAAGAACTAGAGGGCATTGGTTTAAAGCTGGGGTGTCAAACTACCGGCCTGCGAAGGGGTTCAATCCGGCCCGTGGGATGATTTGGGGGGAAAAAATGTAGCTTAGAGTCTAAACTCCCGTGCATTTGGTGTGATAGGTGAGACACGGCGGTGTTCCCAGCACCAATCCCCGAGGCATTGCTCACACCTCCCACCCTCACCTCCGGGGGTTCTATGTCCATCAGCCGCTCTGTCCACACCCCATGCAGTTTTAACACGATGCTTTCAACAGAGAGCTAGATAGGGCTCTTAAAAATAGCGGAGTCAGGGGATATGGGGAGAAGGCAGGAACAGGGTATTGATAGTGGATGATCAGCCATGATCACATTGAATGGCTCAAAGGGTCGAATGGCCTACTCCTGTACCTATTGTCTATTGCCAGGAGCGGACCGGGTGAGTGGGGGCATCAGTGCCACCTCCAGAGCCGCAGGGATGAATCTCGGGCTAAGGCTCCACTCCGATGCCCGACCCCCGGGTCACTGTCCCTCACCTCCCCCTGACCCCAGCTGGGCACAGAGCCCCTGGGTCGGCCCGCATTCCCAGGGGGGAGGGGCAGGGGGTGAGGGCAGAAAAGCTCCCCGGACATCGCCAAGTCTCTGGGTGTTGTCGCCGCTTCACTGACACACACTCTCACACGCAACCTAACACACACTGACACACACCTTTACGCACACACTGGCACACACAAGGTTTAAGGGGATATGGGCCAATTGCAGATAAATGGGACTAGTTTAGATGAGGCATCTTGATCTGCATGGACAAGTTGGATGAAGGGCCTTTTTCCATGCTGTACGACTATGACACATAGTAGAAAGGGCGCAATTGCGCTGGACTGGATCCAGGGGCGATTTATGAAGATATTGGAAGGGCTGGTTTACAACACGTATTACTAACTACATTTTAATTAGAGGCCGATGGATGGAAAATCACCCTACACTGAACTGGTTTGTGGAATATTTCTGACGTATTTCATAAAGCTGCGCCTTAACCTGAAATTTTATTGCAAGATTCATGGAAGTGAATGCTGCTTGCTGCAAACACACTAATTCAGTGTTTCCAAAACTAGTTATTTTCAGTAAATCGGCCTCTAACTAAAATGTGGCCAGTAATAACGTTTTGTAAACTTCCTTTCCTGATGCATCCATCCCATGCTGCATTGATTGGAGTGATTTGTTTTCCTACAGCGCCATCTCCTGCTAAGTTACTGCAAGTATTATGGAAGAGAATGCTTGTTGGAGTTATTTTCGTTACATAAGCCTAGTTAGTAAAAATGTGTTGTAATGGCCCTGTCTCACGGTGCGTGTCCACCCACGAGTGATCCCGAGTGAAAGAAAAAAGTCAAACTCGTGGTTGTCTACGAGATTCCAAGTTTATGTTCATGAGTTTAAGCGAGTTCCCACGGGTATGTCTAAGTTTGCCGTTTACTTCTCATTTCTGCGATGTACCAAGTTCCTCTCCCGAGTTACTCTTGAGCCAACAACGACTACCGACGTGTGGAAAAATCATCGCATGTAAAAATTATGTCATGCAGTTTTTTTTCACTATAAAAAGACCCAGCCTGAAGAACAATCTCGACCCGAAACATCACCTATTTCTTTTCTCCAGAGATGCTGCCTAAACCAGCTGAGTTAGCCATTATTTTGTGTCTATCTGGTTTAAACTAGTATCTGCAATTCCTTCCTTCAAACTTTTAGAACAGTTTGTTTCAAGAAACAATCCTTCCAAAATTGCATTTAAAAGTCCATTTGAACTGCATTTGTTCAAGGTCTGGCATAGGCATAGGCTGTGTTGTGTCAGCAAGGTCCGTAGACCAGAGGGATAGCAGTGTGTGTCTCTCTACTCACCCAGTATGTCCGTCAGAGCAATGATATAGTGAGAGGGAGCACGGGTTAAAGCTAACTTGGATGACTTGCAGTTTGAGGCAGTGGGCAGAAACTGATTCTACAGCTGATGATGAAGTGGGAGATACACTATATTGACCCTCGAGACGGAGCGAGCTCTGTGATTGTAATTGACGCACAGATGGGAGAGATATCCTCTCTCTACAAGGGACCTGAAGGCATTTCACAAACAAACTCCGAGGTTAATGCAGATACAAGTAACTGTTCTATCTTCTACGTTAATGGTCCTGATCCGAAACGTCATCCATCTATCTATGTTCTCCGGAGATGCTGCTGCCTGACCCGCTGAGTTACTCCACACTTTGTGTCTTTTTGAGTAAAGCAGCATCTACAGTTCCTAAGCCACAAGGTGCTGGTGTAACTCAGCGGGTCGGGCAGCAGTATCTCTGGAGAACGTGGAAAGTGACGTTTTGGGTCAAACAGTCCTGAGTAGGCCCTTTTGAAGAAGGGTCTCGACCTGAAACGTCACCTACCCATGCTCTCCAGAGATGCTGCCTGACCTGCTGAGTTACTCCAGCATTTTGGTGAATTATGAGCCATGTTATCAGTAAAAGGTTCTTGTCATTCAGGGCTCACCCACTTTGTAATGCATCTTTGGTAGAATATGGAACATAGTCTATAAATATTATTCATAGAAGCCGTGCAATAATTCCATGCTGAAATAAAATTGAAAGCCAAGCGCACCAATTCCCTCTCAATAAACGCTATTCCCTTTATCTGTATCAGTACACTCTGGACGGCTCGATTGTAATCATATATAGTATTTCCGTTGACTGGATAGCACGCAACAAAAAGCTTTTCACTGCACACTAACTAAACTAAAATAAACAAAAGACAGACGCAAAGTGCTGGAGTAATTCAGCAGGTCAGGCAGCATCTCTGGAGAAAAGCAATAGGTGTTGTTTCGTGTCGAGACACCTTCATCAGACCGAAAACCATCACCTGTTCCTTTTGCCCTGAGATGCTGCCTGCCTGAGTTACTCCAGCATTTTGTGTGTATCTTCAGTGTAAGCAGGTATCTGCAGTTCATTTTGACACTCCTTAAACCAAACAAAGTTGCTCACATTTCTTTCTATGAACCTGAATTATTATCTCAATGGGGTTAGGTTAGGTAATGGGGAGGTACAGCGAGACCTGGGTGTCCTTGTCCTTGTTGGCGTGCAGGTACAGCAGGCAGTGAAGAAAGCTCATGGAATGTTGGCCTTCATAACAAGAGGATTTCAGTACAGGAGTAAAGAGGTTCTTCTGCAGTTGTATAGGGCTCTGGTGAGACCACATCTGGAGTATTGTGTTAAAGGGTAAAGTCTGAAGAAGGGTCTCGACCCAAAACGTCGCCTATCTCCTTCGCTCCTTAGATGCTGCTGCACTCGCTGAGTTTCTCCAGCTTTTTGTGTACTCTGGAGTATTGTGTACAGTTTTGGTCTCCTAATTTGAGGAAGGACATCCTAGTGATTGAGGCAGTGCAGTGTTGGTTCACGAGATTGATACCTGGGATGGCGGGACTGTCATATGAGGAAAGATTGAAAAGACTAGGCTTGTATTTACTGGAGTTTAGAAGGATGTAGGGATATCTTATAGAAACATATAAAATTATAAAAGGACTGGACAAGCTAGATGCAGGAAAAATGTTCCCAATGTTGGGTGAGTCCAGAACCAGGGGCCACAGTCTTAGAATAAAGGGGAGGTCATTTAAGACTGAGGTGAGAAAAAACTTTTTTACCCAGATAGTTGTGAATTTATGGAATTCCCTGCCACAGAGGGCAGTGGAGGCCAAATCACTGGATGGATTTAAGAGAGAGTTGGATAGAGCTCTAGGCGCTAGCGGAGTCAAGGGATATGGGGAGAAGGCAGGCACGGGATATTGATAGTGGACGATCAGCCATGATCACAATGAATGGCGGTGCTGGCTCGAAGGGCCGAATGGCCTCCTCCTGCACCTATTTTCTATGTTTCTGTTTCTAAAAGAATTTGGCGGTCGCAAGAATGACAACTAAGTTTTGGTAACTGGTTTTATTAACAAAACAGCTTCTTAGCTTGCAGGTCCTTACAACACGTCTGACCACAACGGTGGTCAGCATAAAACTGCCACGCTAAAGCAAAACTGCGTGAAAACTAGCAGCCCCTCCCGAGTCACGTGACTGCGGCTTCCGAACACCGGGTTCGATCGATACCTGCGAGCGCCAGCAGGCGCCGCTACAAGAGTATCTGAAGCGTTTAGCTCAGGGCAGAAGGTTGCATCTGCAAAGAAACTTGCCCTCATACATCATGGACTGGTAGCTGAACTGGTAACTGATAGCGCCCTACCCCCCCTTCCTTTTTAGTCAGTATTTCCTGACTGCTGACCTTTGCAAATTCTAGCCAGTTCACAGGAAAGGAAACAAAGCAAAACAGAGACACAAGAGAGTGTGAACTCTGTCACAAACTCTGCCCATTACAAAAGCAAAGAAAGTTTTTCTCTTGAGGTTTGGTTTAGTTTAGTTTAGTATAGAGATACAGGGCAGAAGCAGGTCTTTCGAGCCGTCCAGCGATCCCCGCACACTAACACTATCCCACACACGCTAGAAACAATTTAAAATTACACCAAGCCAATTAACTGACAAACCTGTACGTCTTTGGAGTGTGAGAGGAATCTGGAGCTCCCGGGCAAAACGCACAAACCACAGTCACGGGGAGAACGTACAAACCCCGTACAGACAGCACCAGTAGTGAAGATTGAACCTGGGGCTCTGGCGCTGTGAGGCAGCAACTCCACCGATGGCCACAGTGCCAGTATTTTGGATTTCACATCATCAGCTGCCTGAGATCAGCACTGTGATGAATATTTTGTTTATTTTATTGTCACGTAAACCGAGGTACAGTGAGAAGATTTTGTTTGTTCCGTGCTTTACCTATGAGCAGAAAGACTATACATGATTAGAATCAGGCCATCCACAGTGCACAGAGACAAGATGTATAGTTTAGTTTAGTTTATTGTCACGGAATCAAGGGATATGTGGAGAAGGCAGGCACAGGTTACTGATTATGGATGATCAGCCATGGTCACAATGAATGACGGTGCTGGTTCGAAGGGCCAAACAGGGCCGAAGGTCCTCCTGCACATATTTTCTATGTTTCTATGTAAATTAACTCTCGCAATGTGGCTTTCCCCACACTGCATGGTTAATTCCTTTTGCCACTGTTTCTCAGATCCCCGATGAGTGCTTTTTGCTCCTTCATTGTAAATTTTCCATTAAGATCTGACTAATCTTCAACATTTCACTTCTGGTACTCAGGCCAAACCTCACGAGTCACTACGGTAAACCCACGGGCTACTACGGTATATTAAAAGTTTCAAATTTTTCCTTCAAGAGTAAATTTGACTCGTGGAAATCTTTCATCATGTTGAAAAATTTTCACGAGTTAACAAGTTTCCCGAGTACCTGCCGTTAGCGTTACGAGTCGCTAAGTTACGTCCACGAGTTCCGACGTTCCCGCTACGTTAACTCTACGTGATTACCACGAGTTTGATTTGTTTTTAACTCGGGATCACTCGTGGGTGGTCTCGCACCGTGAGACAGGGGTTTGAGCTTACTTTTCAAACTGAGAACGATGGGGGACCCACCGAGCGGCCGCAGAGAACAGCGGGGGGGGGGGGGGGGGGGGGAGGTGGGGGGGAATGGCGCCACATGCAGCATTGCAGCAGCAGGTCTGGTTTGCCGCTGCGAGCAGATCGGACTGTTTGGTGGACTTTTGTAAATCGTCAGCGCCAGAAAAGTTGCGACTCTTGTGGACTGCCTAGATGAGGTCTGTTGTGTGATTTTACAGGGTTGTGCAAAACAAATAATTTCACTATGACAATAAAGTATCATTGAATTACATCAAGTGAATGTTTAGAGCAAGTTATTGTGTAATAGCAATTGAATGTAACATAGCTACTCTGCATTGAGGTTGACCACCTAGACTGTGTACAGTAACTAAGCTACTTTATCATACAACTAGCAACAGCCTTTGCTAGGGAGATTGTACAGCCATTTAAATGTTTCCAATCAATACAGGAACATGAATTGCACCAACCAAACTAATTTACATTGGGTTATTGTAAAGATTTGCTTAAACTATGGCAATTGAATGTAACCTCTTCTTCAGAGATGCTGCCTGACCCGTTCAGTTACTCCAGCATTTTGTGTCTAACTTTGATTCTTCATACGATTGGCAATAACATTTCCTAGGAAGGTTGTACAATAGAAGAAATGTTTCCAATCAATTCACCAGCGTGAAATACACCGTACACTAGTTATTGTGAAGGTCTGCTACAATGGCAATTGAATGTAACATAGCTGCTCTGTATAAGCATCAAACTAAGGTATTTCACATTATGTAATTCATGGTGCTGATAACACTCCACACGATTATTTGGTTGTACAAACCTTCCTAAAGTAACCCGCCTAACTAGACTGCTTTCTGCAAGCAGATCACTTTTTCATGTGGTTGGCAATAACTTTTCCTAGGAAGGTTGTACAACCAAATAAACTAGTCCAATCTTATCAGCACCATGAAACGTTATTGCCCAATGCAAGCAGGCTGACTGGCGCATCAAATACAGAGTAGCTATGTTGCATTCAATTGGCATTATTTATGCAGACCCTCACAATAACATGTGGTAAACTACAATTAAATTAATTATGGTAAATCGATTGGAAACGTTTATGTACAACCTTCCAATGAAAAGTTATGGCCAACCGTATGGCGAAGTAATCTATTAACTGCAGTCTAGTTAGGCGCATCCTCTAGAGTAGCTATGCTACGTTCAATTGGCATTATTTTTATCGATTTTCACAATACTTTGGTAAACTTGCTTACGATGCAATTCATGGTGCTGTATCGATTGGCAACATTTATTTGGTTGTATAACCTACCTGTGAAAATCTTTGGCAAATGTATAAAAAATAAATGTTTGAGAGAGTAGAGAGAATCCAGGGAACTGTCGGCTGGTAAGCCTCACATCAGTGGTAGGGAAACTATTGGCGGAAATTCTCTGAGATCGGATTTACTCCCATTTGGAAGAGCGGACAAAGGACATTTATTGTCACATACACCAATTGGTGTAGTGAAATTTGAGTTGCCATTTGCAGCATACCAATAAAAATATAACACAACATTAAAGAAGAATTTAACATTAAACATAAAAACATCCCCCCACAATGGTTCCCACGGTGAGGGAAGGCAGCAAAGTCCAGTCCTCTTCCTCTTGTTCACCCCGTGGTCGGGGCGAAGAGATCTAAGAGAATAGGCTAATTAGGGATAGCCAGCATGGCTTTGCATGCATGTCGTGCCTCACTATCTTGATTGAGTGTTTGAGGAGGTGACAAAGGGACTGATGAAGGTAGGGCAGCGGATGTTGTATATACATTTTAGTAAGGGTTTTGATCAAGTTCCTTATGGCAGGCAGATCTGGAGGATTAAGATGTGTGGGATTCATGATGACTTTCTCATATGGATTTGGAACTGGCTTATTCATTGAAGACAGAGTGTTGTGGTGGAAGGTAGATATTCGAGCTGGAGGTCTGTGACCAGTGGAGTTCTGCAGGGATTTGTGCTGGGTCCTCTGCTGTTTGTGATAGATATAAATGACATGGACGTAAATTATAATGGGTTGATGAGTACGTTTGTTGAAAACACGAACATTGGAGGAGTTGCATACGGTGAGGAAGGCAGTCAGAAGATATAGCAATATATAGATGAATTGCAGAAATGAGCAGAGAAATGGCCATTAAAGTTTAACCCGAGGAAGTGCAAGATGTTGCACTTTGGGAGATTGAATATAAAGAGTCTATAGTTAATGGCAAAACCCTTAACAGCATTGATGTGCAGAGGGATCTTGGAGTCCATATTCATAGCTCACTAAAGGTATGCTTGCCTTCATTGCTAGGGGCATTGAATACAAGAGTCAGGAAGTCATGACACAGCTCTACATGACATTGGTTAGGCTACATTTGGAATATTGTGTGCAGTTCCTGTCACCTACAGTGGCTTGCAAAAGTTTTCATACCCCTTGAACTTTTCCACATTTTGTCACGTTACAACCACAAATGTAAATGTATTTTATTGGGATTGTATGTGATAGACCAACACAAAGTGGTGCATAATTGTGAAGTGGACGGAAAATGATACATGGTTTCCAAATTTTATTACAAATAAAAAACTGAAAAGTGTGACGTGCAAAAGTATTCAGCCCCCCTGAGTCAATACTTTGTAGAACCACCTTTCGCTGCAATTACAGCTGCAAGTCTTTTGGGGCATGTCTCTACCAGCTTTGCACATTTAGAGATTGAAATTTTGCCCATTCTTCTTTGCAAAATAGCTCAAGCTCAGTCAGATTGGATGGAGAGCGTCTGTGAACAGCAATTTTCAAGTCTTGCCAGAGATTCTCAATTGGATTTAGGTCTGGACTTTGACTGGGGCATTCTAACACATGAATATGCTTTGATGTAAACCATTCCATTGTAGCTCTGGCTGTATGTTTAGGGTCGTTGTCCTGCTGGAAGGTAAACCTCCGCCCCAGTCTCAAGTCTTTTGCAGACTCTAACAGGTTTTCTTCCAAGATTGCACTGTATTTGGCTCCATCCATCTTCCCATCAACTCTGACCAGCTTCCCTGTCCCTGCTGAAGAAAAACATCCCCACAGCATGATGCTGCCACCACCACGTTTCACAGTGGGGATGGTGTGTTCAGGGTGCTATGCAGTGTTAGTTTTCTGCCATACATAGCGTTTTGCATTTAGGCCAAAAACTTAAATTCTTCAGAGCACCTTCCTCCACATGTTTGCTGTGTCCCCCACATGGCTTGTGGCAAACTGCAAACGGAACTTCTTATGGCTTTGTTTGCAACAATGGCTTTCTTCTTGCCACTCTTCCATAAAGGCCCGATTTGTGGAGTGCACGACTAATAGTTGTCCTGTGGACAGATTCTCCCACCTGAGCTGTGGATCTCTGCAGCTCCTCCAGAGTTACCATGGGCCTCTTGGCTGCTTCTCTGATGAATGCTCTCCTTGCCCGGCCTGTCAGTTTAGGTGGACGGCCATGTCTTGGTAGGTTTGCAGTTGTGCCATACTCTTTCCATTTTCGGATGATGGATTGAACAGTGCTCCGTGAGATGTTCAAAGCTTGGGATATTTTTTTATAACCTAACCCTGCTTTAAACTTCTCCACAACTTTATCCCTGACCTGTCCGGTGTGTTCCTTGGGCTTCATGATGCTGTTTGTTCACTAATGTTCTCTAACAAACCTCTGAGGCCTTCACAGCAGCTGTATTTATACTGAGATTAGATTACACACAAGTGAACTCTATTTACTAATTAGGTGACTTCGGAAGGCAATTGGTTCCACTGGATTTTATTTAGGAGTATCAGAGTAAAGGGGGCTGAATACTTTTGCACGCCACACTTTTCAGTTTTTTTTTGTAAAAAATTTGAAAACCATGTATCATTATGCACAATTTTGTGTTGGTCTATCACATAAAATCTCAATAAAATACATTTACGTTTGTGGTTGTAACGTGACAGAATGTGGAAAAGTTCAAGGGGTGTGAAAACTTTTGCAAGCCGCTGTACTTACAGGAAAGATGCGTGAGCTTTGGAGAAAGTGCTGATACTCCCTGAATCAGAGGGTTTCAGCTACAGGGAGAGGTCAGATAGACTTGAATTGTTTTCTTTAGTTTTAGTTGAGATATAGCGTGGAAACAGGCCATTCGGCTCAACGAGTCTGCACCGACCAGCGATCCCTGTACACTAACACTATCCTACACACTAGGGTCAATTTACAATTATATGGAATGTCGGAGGTACATGGGGAGACTTGATAATGGAACGGGCCCTTTGGCCCACAATGTTTGTTCTGAATACAATGCTATGTTAAACCGATCTCATCTGCCTATATGTGATCCATATCCCTCTGTTCCCTGCACATCCATGTGCCTATCCAATTAAATGCCACAATCGTAACTGCCTCCACCACCATCCATGGCAGTGGGTTCCAGGCCACAAACCATTCTCTGTGTAAAAAAAACTTGCCCTGCACATCTCCAGTAAACTTTCCCCCTCTAACCTTATAGCCAGGCCCTCTAGTGTTGCATATTTCCACCCTGGGAAAAATGTCCTTTCTATCCCTCACATAATATTATATACTTCTATTGTGTACCCTCAACTTCCAACATTCCAAAGAAAACAGTCCAAATTTATCCGATCGCTCCCTGTAGCTGAAATCCACCAATCCAGGCAGCATTCTGGGAAACCTCCTCTGCACCCACTCCATAACCTCCACACTTTTCCTGTAATGGGCCGATCAGAACTGTATACAATACTCCAACTGTGTTCTAACTAAAGTCCCATATGGTTGCATCAAAGCCTAACCAACATTTTATAGAGCTGCATCATGTGAAAGGCTTGAGGGCATAACTGCAAGCTAACATGGGGAAAATTTAAAGAGGATGTGTGGGACAAGATGTTTTATACAGAGAGTGGTGGGAACTTGGGACGTGGTGATGCTGGGAATGAAGAGATGCAGATAGCATGGAGCGAGAGATTAGTTTAACTTGGCCTCATGTTGGACAAGGACATTGTGGCTGAAGGTCCTGTTCTTCTGCTGCACTGTTTGTCCAATCTTATTAATGTTTGTTGCCACCTATGGGGATATATGGATGTGCACAAAGGTCACTGTTCCTGAATATTCCAGTGTCCAGTCATTCACAATGTATGTCCTACCCTTGTTTGATCTCCCTAACCACATCATCTCACAACATCTTTCATGTCATCTGGAAACTTACTAATCATTACTACTATATTCATATCCAAATCATTAAAGAAAAGCACAAAGGCTCCATCATCAATTATTATGGTACACAACTGTTCACAGGCTTTCAGTCTCAAAATGCTTGTAAACTGAAATTATTTATCCTTGACTCAATTTTAACTGACGTTGCTAAACAGTTGATAAATTAATATCTTAAAAGAAAATCAAAAGAAACAATACAATCAATGTGGGCTTTAAAATTAACATCCTTACAGGCACTGACTCGTTAAGTGATGTTAATTTCAAGTTACCAACCCTAACCCCTGTACATTTAATGTATATTTAGGATTTTCAAATTACTGCGCAGAATGTTGAAACACCTTAATACCGAGAAGTTGTTCAAACTGACCTATAAAAACTTTACAATTGTTTCATTTCAACCAGTGCCAAATTATAAAATAACATAGACTGTGAAAGTGAAGGAAGCTCGCAGAGGAAAAAAGAGCATTGAACATCAATAAATATCAAATATTTGTTTATTTTTTTTAATTGCATGTTTACATATATACCACCATAGCTTCAATAAATGTACTTTATGTTGTACACCTCATTCATGCATGCAAAGTTAAAAAATGATTACCTCAAATTCAAAATTTAAGAAAAAAAGTTTAAAATAGAATGAAATACCATCAAACTGCAGGGATATGATTCTGGCCTTTCACCATTTCAGCCTGGTTGATAATACTTCTGGATAAGAAAGGTAATTGTTCTCAGATCAGACTATCTAGCTACATAAACGCAAATATTACTCGATTGCTGGATATTTTAGATTATATGCTGGTTGATAATGCTATTCTCAGTTTTGTTCTACTTTTCACTAAAATAGAAATCAAATTCAGGTTTATCTAAATCAGCATACTTTTCCACACATAGTGCATTAAAAATGAATGAATGTAGCTTAATGTGCCTTTAATTTAAAGTTTTTCTTTCAAAGGTAAAATAACGTTTAGAAATTCACAGCTATGATTAAGTTAAATAATCTTAGTTTTGTTATTCTTCTGTAATAAAACAACTTGATATTTAAATTACATCGAATTACTTCTGCATTAAATTACTGGAATTTAAGACGGAGAAACGTAATGTGTTGCATTTTGGAAAGTCCACATGGTAGGGCTCCAGGAAGTATAGAGCAAAGGGTACACAGTTCCTTGAAGGTGGCGTCACAGGTAGATGGGGTGGTGGTAAAGGCTTTTGGCACGTTGGCTCTCATCAGTCAGAGTATCGAGTATATAAGTTGGGAGGTTATGTTGCGATGTTACATTTAAGACATTGTTGAGGCAGCATTTAGAATATCGTGTTAAAGAAGGAACTACAGATGCTGGAGAATCGAGGGTTACACAAAAAGTTGGAGAAACTCAGCGGGTGCAGCAGCATCTAAGGAGCGAAGGAGATGGGCGTCGTTTCGGGTCGAGACCCTTCTTCAGACTGGTCAGGGATCAGGGAAACGAGAGATATGGACGGTGATGTGGAGAGATAAAGAACAATGAATGAAAGATATGCAAAAAAGTATCGATGATAAAGGGAACAAGCCATTGTAAGCTGTTTGTGGACTGAAAATCAGAAGCTAGTGCGACTAGGGTGGGGGAGGGAGATAGAGATAGAGGGAATGCCAGGGCCTGAGGGCTGAGGGAGAGGTGGGAAGGGGAGGAGACAGCAAGGGTTAACAGAATTGAGAAAATTCAATGTTCAAAACATAGAATATTGTGTTCACTTCTGGGCACTATATTATCGGAAAATTGAAACGGGTGCAGAGAAGATTTACAAGGATGTTGCTAGGACTCGAGGGCCTGAGCGGCCGGGAACATGGTGGGACTCTATTCCCTGGAGCGCAGGAGGAGGGGATAAAGTCACGAGAGGAATAGATCGGACAGACGCAGAGTCGCTTGCCCAGAGTAGGGGAATCGAGAACCAGAGGGCATAGGTTTAAGGTGAAGTGGGAAAGATTTTATAGAAATTTGAGGGGTAACTTTTTCATACAAAGTGTGGTGGATGTTTGGAACGAGTTGCCGGAGGAGGTAGCTGAGGCAGGGACTATGGCGATGTTTAAAAAGCAATTGGACAGGTTCATGGATAGGACAGGTTTAGAGGGATATGGTCCAAACACAGACAAATGGGACGATTGTAGATGGGACATGTTGGTCAGTATGTGCAAGTTGAGCCGCAGGGCCTGTTTCCACACTATTACTCTACTTCCATTGGAGATTGTTGGGAGTGACAATGAAATATTTCTACTAATCATAGGCACACACGCCCTACTTGCAGTTAAATGTAATCAGACAATGTGACATATACATTCATTCTGAGCATAGTTCATTTCATTTGCATAGTTCTCAATGAATGAAAGAGATATAATTCAATGAGAATATGAAAAAACAAAGTGTTAAAAAAATCTGCCTGGTCAGAAATGCTCCACCCAGAAACGCAAATTTACATCCCACAGTGCTGAAATCCACATTCTTCATATTATCTTTTTGTTGAATTATTCATAAAGATTTGTAACAATGGACTCGTACGGCCAAAGCTTCACATCACCTGATATCTCACCGAATGAACATTGTTGGATTTGTCTTACTGTAATCATGTTCATGCTGAATGAGAATTATTTTGATCAGTGTCTTAACAGTCTAAAAAAAGTGGCACGATAAAGTGTATTTTTAATACAGAAACAATTAAAATCCTATGCAACATACACATTTATGCATACGCTTATTTAGTAGACGTTATTGATGCTTTATTATTGATGTTATTAAAATTATTCATGGATAACATTTATGAAATTATAAAAGTTGCTTATATCATAATTATCTGTGCGAGGTGAAGGAATATGTGGGAAGGTTTGGTGTAAATTAGTTGTTAGCAATGCAGTTTAAAACTTTTTTTTCCTACTTATAATGGAAGGACAAAATGCCATCAGAAAATCACACAAAACAGAACAATGTTTTGGAAATGCAAAGGTAAAGCTCAGTGAAGGAACTTGAAAATTATTTTTTCAGATCGGCATCATTGGCAAGGCTAGAATTTATTGTACCTTCCTATTTGCCTTTCAACTAAGCAGCTTACTAGGCTATTTTAAAGGACAGCTATGGTTCATGGTCATACAGCAAGGAAACAGGCCCTTCGGCCCAAGTAGTACGTGCTGACCAAGATGCCCTATCTCAGATTGTCCCACTTGCCCGTCCCTCTAATTCACCAATATCTCTCTAAACCTTTCCTATCCATGTATCTGTTCTAGTGTATTTTAAATGTTGTTCTAGTACCTGCCTCAATGTCCTCCACTGGTAGCTCACTCCATATACCCATCGTGAAAAAGTTGCCCCTCAGGTTCCTGCTAAATCTTAACTCTCTCACCTTAAACATATTACTCTGCTTCTTGATTCCTCTACTCTGGGTAAAAGACTCCATGCATTCACCCTATTTATTCTTCGTATGATGATATGACACCTTTATAAGATCCCCCCTCAGCCACCTGTGACCCAAGGAATTAAGTTCTAGCTTACACAACCACTCACTATAGCTCCGGCCCTTGGGTCTTGGCAACATCCTCATAAATCAACCAGATTAATATAACTGTAGTCACATACAAGCTGCATCAGGTAAGGACAAGTTTTCCATTCTTATGTGAGCCAGATGGGTTTTTTTGTAACAACACTTTGTACTCTCATTAATACTGCGGAATCATTTTTGTTTGAATTCCAAAGCATGAATTCAATTTAAATTCCACAGCTGCCAGAGGATTTGAATTCAGATCCCTGGGATTGTTAGACTAGGCCTCTAACAATCCAATAATTTAATCATTGTACCTTGATCGTGCGTGGTAATTTTCTGAAGGAATTAAAAGCTAGAAATTACCGTTGATGATTTAATAAAACACTCAACATTTACATGACATGTAGATATTAAAATGTTACAAATGCTCATTGCAAGAGGCCAATTGGCAATCTGCACTGTGGCTGCATGGCATAGATATATCGTGCAGACTATGCAAATCTTTCATACTAATGAACTAATATGACATTTTTATGTTAATTTAACCGTAATACAGTAATAATGAGTGTTGCCTGTTTTTACACGTTTATTTTCCATCCAAATAAATAAATAACCCCAGGCTGCTAATGACATTCCTTTTATTCAGCAAACATTTCAAGAAACACAAGCATATGAAAAATAAATAGGTGTTCTATTACTGTCCCCTTTAAAGCCTCCAGCTTTGAGGTTGAAGTACCATGATTAGATTGGAAGCTGGAAATTCACGTTGACTTGTGCTTCTTTGGCCAGTGAAACAATTTCTGAAAGTTTTACGACCTATTTGGAGAGGGAAAAATAGAGATAAAATTGTACCATTGTAAGAGGACAGATAATTGTAATGATCAGATTTCTACAAGAAGACTGAAAACATTTGCAATTCATGTTCATATGCAATAGGAGCAGAATTAGGCCATTCAGCACATCAAGACTACTCTGCCATCCAATCATGACTAATCTATCTTTCCCTCTCAACTCCATTCTCCTGCCTTCTCCCCATAACCTTTGACACCCTTACTAATTAAGAATCTGTCAATCTCCACCTCAAAATGGTGCAGCCAATGACTTGGCCTGCACACCTGTCTGTGGCCAAGAATTTTAGATTCACTGACCTTCTGACTAAAGAAATTCATCCTCATTTCCTTTCTAAAGATACATCCTTTAATTCTGAGGCTATGCCTCCTGGTTCTAGACTCTCCTACTAGTGGAAACATCCTCCACAAATTCACTCTGTCCAGGCCTTTCAGTATTTGGTAAGCTTCAATGAGATCCCCCCTTATCCTTCAGTGAGTACAAGCCCAGTGCCGTCAAACGTTCATCATACTTTGCCTCAATCATCCCCGGGATCATTTTCGTAAACCTCCCCTGAACCCTCTCCAATGCCAGCACATCCTTCCTCAGATAAGGGGCCCAGAATTGCTCACAATACTCCAAATTTGGTCTGACCTGTGCCTTATAAAGCCTTGGCATTACATGCATGTTTTTATATTCTAGTCCTCTCTCAAAAATGCTAACATTGTATTCACCTTCCTTACTCCCGATCCATTTCAATTTAAATTTGCTCTTTAATATTTGTGTTCAGAATATAATTCACACTGGCAGCTATTCTGTGAAGTAATATTTGTTGTTTTACAAAGAAAATAAACACCAGGACTGACCCTTTAATCCATTTGGCAATAATCTTGCTTACAAGTTCATTTCATGGTAATTTGCCAAGTTCTTTTTAAATGGAGGTGCAAATGCTGAAGTGACTCAGCAGGTCAGGGAACATTTCTCAAGAACATGAATAGGTGACGTTTCACGTTGGGACCCTTCTTCAGACTGCTTGTACGGGGTGGGGGAGTGTGTTAGTAAGCTGGAAGAGAAGTCGGGGTGGGCCAAAATCCAGCAAGTGATAGGTGGATACAAACCAGCGGTGGGGGTGTTTTATTGGCAGATGGTTGGGACAAAGGCCAGAGATGAGAAGACAAAAGGTGTGACATAAGTTCTAGGAGCAGAATTGGGCCATTTGACCCATCAGGTCTACTCCACCATTCAATTGTGGCTGATCTATCTTTCCTTCTCAGCTCCATTCTCCTGCCGTTACCACTTAATTCATACTAATCAAGAATCAGTCAGTCAATATCCGCCTTAAAAATATCCATTGATGTCCTCCACAGCCGTCTTTCGCAGTGTATTCCGCAGATTCGCCACCCTCAGAATAAAGATATTCCTCCCCACCTTTTTAAAGGTATGTCCTTTTATTCTGAGGCTATGGCCTCTGGTCCTAGACTCTCCCACTAGTGGATAAATCCTCTCACATTCACTCTATCCAGGCCTTTCACTATTGGATAAGTTTCAATTAGGTCTGTTTTGGTGCTTTCTTTGTTCACCCTTCCCATTTGTATTTGTCCATCACCCCCACCTATCCATCTGGGTTTCAAGCATCCCTCCTTTTGATCTTATGATTGAATGAAAGTAATTGATTGATGAAGCAGCTGAAGATTTAAGAAGGAACTGCAGATGCTGGAAAATCGAAGGTAGGCAAAAGTGCTGGAGAAACTCAGCGGGCGCAGCAGCATCTAGGGAGCGAAGGCAAATAGGCAACGTTTCGGGCCGAACCCCTTCTTCAGACTGAAGGATATGGAGTCTGAAGAAGGGTTTCGGCCTGTAACGTTGCCTATTTCCTTCGCTCCATAGATGCTGCTGCACCCGCTGAGTTTCTCCAGCACTTTTGTCTAAGCAGCTGAAGATTGTTCGGCCCAGGACACTACCCTGAGGAGCTCCTGCAGAGATGTTGTGTGGCTGAGATGAATGACCTGCAATGTCCATAACCAACTTCATTTGTGCCGGGAATAATTCCAACCAGCAGAGAGTTTTCTCTCATTTCAAATTATTCCAGTTTAGCCAGAACCTCCTTGATCCCTACAGATAACGCTGTCTTGATATCAAGGTCAGTTACATTCACTTCACCTCTGGAATTCAACTCTTTTGTCCATGTTTGACCACGGCTGTATTGAGGTCAGGGGCTGAGTGACTTTGACCAGGTAAGATGGCAAATATTCTCCCCAAAGGATAAGTGAACCAGATGGTTCTTTAAAACAATCAGAATTGGTTTTCATGGTCACATTAAACCATTTAATTCCAGATTTTAAATTCAAATAAATCGCTAACTGTGCGGTGAGATTCAAATAAGTTCCCAGGACTAATCTAAAGGGTCTCAACCCGAAACATTTCTTCCACAGATGTTGCCTGACCCTCTGAGATCCTCCAGTATTTTAATTTTTGCTCCCTGCAGTAAAACAGTGTTGAAACAGGCCCTTTGGCCCAATTTGCTCTTGCTGACCAACATGCCCCATCTAGACTAATCCCACCTGACTGCGTTTGGCCCATATCCTTCTAAACCTGTCCAAATGTCTTTTAAAACACTTGTTGCCAATCAATAAAAACAGCCTTCCATCACTACCCTCTGCTTCTTACCACCATGCCAATTAGTTAGCTTGCTTCGGATCCCACATGCTAACTTTGTGGACCGACTTACAATGCAGGGTCTATTTAAATGCCTTATTAAAAATCCAATTGTCAACATTACCTGCCCAACTTTCATCAATGTTTTGTTACCTCCTGAGAACACTAAATCACAATTAACTATGCCCAGATTTGTCTTCACTCAAAGTTCTTCAGTAAAGAAATAATCAATATGCCAAATAAACGGTATAATTTATACATGTATATTCATTGTATCTATTTATTAGCCGATCGATTAGTCTGGGCACACCCAATTTACACCCATAATGTTTGGGACAAAGACCCATCATTTATTTATTTGCCTCTGTACTCCACAATTTGAGATTTGTAATAGAAAAAAAAATCACATGTGGTTAAAGTGCACATTGTCAGATTTTAATAAAGGCCATTTTTTATACATTTTGGTTTCACCATGTAGAAACTACAGCAGTGTTTATACATAGTCCACCCCATTTCAGGGGTTGGGACACAGCAATGTCATGTAAATGAAAGTAGTCATGTTTAGTATTTTGTTGCATATCCTTTGCATGCAATGACCGCTTGAAGTCTTCGATTCATGGACATCGCCAGTTGCTGGGTGTTTTCTCTGGTGATGCTCTGCCAGGCCTGTATTGCAGCCATCTTTAGCTTATGCTTGTTTTGGGAGCTGGTCCCCTTCAGTTTTTTCTTCAGCATATAAAAGGCATGCTCAATTGGGTTCAGATCGGATGATTGACATGGCCACTCATGAATTTACAATTTTTTAGCTTTGAAAAACTTTGCTTTAGCAGTATGTTTCGGATCATTGTCTTGCTGTAGAATTAACCGCCGTCCAATGTGTTTTGAGGAATTTGTTTAAACCTGAGCAGATAGGATGTGTCTATACACTTCAGAATTCATTATGCTACTACCTTCAGCAGTTGTATCATCATGAAGATAAGTTAGCCAGTACCTTCAGCAGCAATTCATGCCCAGGCCATAACACCCCACCACCGTGTTTCACAAATGAGGTGGTATGCTTTGGATCTTGGGCAGTTCCTTCTCTCCTGCATAATTTCCTCTTGCCATCACTCTGATTTAAGTTAATCTTTGTCTCACCTGTCCCAAGACCTTTTTTCCAGAACTGTGGTTGCTCTTTTAAGTACTTCTTGGCAAACTGTAACCTGGCCATCCTATTTTTGCGGCTAACCAGTGGTTTGCATCTTGCCATTGCCTCTGTATTTCTGTTCATGAAGTCTTCTGCAGACAGTGGACATTGACAAATCCACATCTGACTCCTGAAGAGTGTTTCTGATCTGTCGGACAGGTGTTTGGGGATTTTTCTTTATTATAGTGAGAATTCTTCTGACATCAGCTGTGGAGGTCTTCCTTGACCTGCACGTCCCTTTGCGATTACAAAGCACATCATTCTCTTTCTTCTTAATGATGTTCCAAACAGTTGATTTTGGTAAGCCTAAGGTTTGGCTGATGTCTCTTAACAGTTGTATTCTTGTTTCTCAGTCTCATAATGGTTTCTTTGACTTTCATTGACACAACTTTGGTCCTCGTATTGATAAACAGCAATAAACGTTTCCAAAGGTGATGGAAAGACTGGAGGAAAGATTAGGTGCTGAGAGCTCTCTTATACAAGAGTGTTTATTGTCATATGTCCCAGATAGGACAATGAAATTCTTACTTGCTGAAGCACAACAGAATATGTAAAGATAGTACATTACGTCATTAAACATACCTGTACAATTACAAACACTTGTGAAGCCATGTGTCCCAAACATTATGGTGCACTGAAATTGGGGGACTATGTATAAATACAGCTGTAATTTCTAGACATGTGAAACCAAGATGTATAAAAATGGCCATTGAATAAGACAATGTGCACTGTGAACCACATGTGATTCTTTTACAAATCTCATATTGTGGAGTACAGAGGCAAATAAATAAATGATGGGTCTTTGTCCCAAACATTATGGAGGGCACTGTAATTCATAGCAAAACAAATCCTGTTTTCAATACTAGATAAGCAAAAGGCTCATTCTTGTATCTCGTGGGCAGATCAAAGAGTTTTTTTTCCAAGCTGCATGCAAGTAATTAAATTCTCAATGATTTGAGAGTGGAGATTAGGAGCAACATGCAGCTGGCTAGAGCTGCTTATTGCTGTTGATTGCAAAATTTAAACTTTAATATCTTTACATAAACGCCAGGTTGCAGAATAAATATTACCATCCGTGCAGCATCATCCAGGTCATCACAGGCAAGAATTTTCAGGCTGCTCGCTGCTATTATTGCTTTCGCATCATCGACACGTGTACCTAAATTACAGAAACATTTCCATCAAATTTCAATATGATCGTCAAAGAAAATCCACTAATTCATCTTGGTTATCCATCTCTTGGTCTCTTTCTACTTTCCAAGTGGAACGGGATCACTGATGTTCTGACTGATGACGGCTAGTAACGCCTACTTCACTACCAATTATATCACTTTCTGGGAACTATATACTTGTACTCCTCGATCTGTGTTCTCCAACACTCCCCAGGGCATTACCGCTCACCGTGAAAGTCTTACCCTGGTTTGGCTTCCCAAAAATGCAACACTTTGCATTTATCCGAAATGAAAGGCTTTGGCTGTTCCTCGGCTTGTTTACCTTACTGATCAAAATACTGCTGGAAAAACAAGGAACTGCAGATGTTGATTTACACAAAAGTACACAACATGCTGGAGTAAGGTGGCAATGGGTCTAGCATCTCTGGAGACATGGATGGGTGACATTTTGGACTGGGCCCCTTCTTCAGTCTGATTGTAGAGTAGGGGGAAGGAAAGCTGGAAGAAAGAAGAGACAAGACAAAGCATAGCAAGTAATAAGCAGGTAATAAAGTAATTCTGGATTTGGTGTTATGTGATGAACCAATTTGATTAGGAAGCTTAAGATAAAGGAACCCCGAGGAGATAGTGATAATAAGATAAAATTCAACCTGCAGTCTGAGAGGGAGATTATGAAATCAGAATAATTCAGAAGACATAGGATCTTTTCATCCCAACGAGAAAGATTCTAAGGGAAGAATGAGGCGACCACGGCAGAAGTCAAAGACGGCATAAAACTAAAAGAAAAGGCATATAACATTGCAAATATTAGTGGGATGCTATAGGATTGGGAAGTTTTTAAAGACCAACAAAAGGGAACTAAAAAGGCAATATGGGGAGCCAATGGCACCGTGCTAGGCAGGCTCCCCCTGCTTCTACCCTTGCTGCCAGGACACCAGGCCTTAAAGTGAGAAAATAAAAAATTGCATATCCCAATGGATCAAGATTAGATTTTTCACTCTGCAAGATGGCGCCGGAACATGGCGACAATCTTAGTGCTGTTCTAGAAGAGAATCTATGGTAATTGTGTATAGTTTGATTTGCCTGGAAACTACACAAAACAAGCATTTTAAGCATCTCAGTTCATGTGACAGTAAATAAACTAAATATGGAATAGTTTAAATTATTCTGATTAAATCTCAGATTTTGGCATCTTTAAAATCTAACACTCCGCTCTCCATTCTAACTACCTACCAAATTTTCTGCTCTTATTTTTTTTTTTAAAAAGGTTCTTGGAATCACCTTTTTCAAGTAAAAATTATTCCATGGTATATTCACCAGAGCTTCTGAAGTGATTAATAGCTTGAGTGATTGCAACCACTCCATACTGATCTCTCTGCTAATTTCAGAATGATCACTCCTAAATTCTGATCTAATTTTTCCAATGCACTAACCACCACTACCCTACAAAATTCCAAATCATCCACAATTCCAAAATCCTACCAACAACATTCTCCCTGTCAACTTCCACTTGTTCTTAGTTGTCCAGTCTTGTGGCTATGTGTTGACTGTGCAAGATTAAAGATGCTAATTATTTTAAATAAAATGCTGTATAAAAAAAGATACGTTATTTTGAGCAAATCAGAACTCTTACATTGAAGTCGAGATGCGAAAATAGGTGTAATTTTTAAATGTTCTCACCTTGCAATCGAACAACAATGGGAATTTTTAAATGTAGATCTGATACAGCAGTAATGATTCCTTGAGCAATTATGTCACAACGCATAATCCCACCAAATATATTCACCAGGATCGCCTGAACCTAAGGCCAACAAATAGACAGATATTATCGACCAGTTATTCAAAGGAAAAAGCATCGAAAATTGAGATTTATTATGCACCTCTCCCCTCCAGTTTTTTAATCCCCACATACCCTATATATAAGTGTAATGTCATGAACTTTGGTAGTAGGAATAAAGGCGTAGACTATTTTCTAAATAGGTAGAGGATTCAGAAATTTGAGGTGTAAAGGGACTTGGGAGTGTTGGTGCAGGATTCCCAAAAGGTTACTTTTGCAAGGTGAATCAGTAGTACGGAAGGCAAATGCAATGTAAGCATTCATTTCTAGAGAATATAAAAACAGAGATGCAATAAGGCTTTATATGGCACTAGTTAGACTGTTTTTGTAGTATCATGAGCAGTTTTTGGCCTCATATCTGAGGAGTGATGTGTCACCATTGGAGAGCGTCTGGAGGTGATTTACGAGAATGATCCCAGGGATCGTTGGGCTAACGTGCAATGAGACTTTTGACGACTGCGGATCTGTACTTGCTGCAGTTTAGGAGGCTGTTTGAAACTTAATGAACAGTGAAAGGGCTGAATAGAGTGAACGTGGAGAGGATGTTTCTATAGAGGGAGAATCTTGGACCAGAGGGCACAACCTCAGAATAAAAAGACATACCTCTAGGATGGAAATGAGGAGGAATTTATTTAGTGAGAGAGTGGTGAATCTGTGGAATTCATAGTGAGAGACAGCTGTGGAGATCAAGTCATTGGGTATTTTTAAAGCAGAGTTTGACAGGTTCTTGATTAGTAAAGGTCAAAGGTTATAGGGAGAAGACAGGAGAATAAGGTTGAGAAGAAAAGATAGATTAGCCATGATTGAATGACGGAGTAGGCCCAATGGGCCGTATGGCCTAATTCTGCTCCGATGACATGAAATTCCAAAAAGTCAATTTTTGCTTGAATATATTTTTCTTAGATGCCTACCTTTCTGTCTGAAGTGATAAGCTTGAAGGCCTGCGTAACCTGCTGGGCTGTTGCTCCACCACCCACATCTAGGAAGTTTGCTGGAGTACCACCATGAAGTTTTATAATATCCATTGTTGCCATAGCCAATCCTGCACCATTGACTAAAAAACAAAGAAATTAAACAACTTCAAAACCTGTACAAGTATGTTGGCAAGAAAACAAATATTAACATTGCTTAAACTTTATTTTTGAAAATCACATTCGAATTGAGAGAAATCAGTTCTTTTATACAATCCTCTCAATATTTGTCGAACCAGTTTTCCAAATGATATTAGATATTGAATATTTGAAAATAAATGCACATTTTGAAAACAAAAATTACAAAAGCCCCACCAGCAACCTCTGTCCACGCCTACCCCCGTCTGACCCAAACCCTTGTCGTGTCTTCACCATCACCCCTGACCTCCCCCTCTACGACCTCTAACTTCGTAACCCTTGCTTTCCCTTTCCTTCCGTCTCTCCCCATCCTAGTTCTCCGACTAATTTCATCATCTTCCTGATTGAATATTACTGATTATATACCTCATTGCACCTTCCCTTCTGCTAACAATGTACCATTCTCCAGTTCCTTGAGCATCGTCCCCTTTGATCTGTGTTTTCACACCTTACCCTTACATATCTATATGTCTCCCTCTCCCCTGACATTCAGTCTGAAGAAGGGTCTCAACCCGAAATGTCAGTCATTCCAGAGATGCTGGAGTTACTCCAGCATGTCTAGCCCCACCAGCCATTTTGAATGCAGCAGAGAGGGAAAATGATCCAATACAGAATTTCGACAAAATTATGTATAGATCACAAATCCGCAAGAGCGATGACGTAACATTCCATCTATCTGCACGTGGCCCATATCCCTCCATTCCCTGCATATCCATATGTCTATCCTACAGCTTTTAAAATGCCACCGACGTATCTTCTTCAATCACCAGATCCGGCAGCACATTCCAGGCAGTCACTACATGCTGTATTAAAAAAAATAGCCCTGCATTGTTCCTTCAAACTCTGCCCCTCTAACCTCAAAGTTATGCCCTCTAGTATATGATTTTCCCCATCCTGAGAAAAAGGTTCTGACTATCTACCCTACCTATGCCTCTCATAACTTGATATACTTCTGTTGGGTGTCCCTGTAACCTCTGGTGTGCCAGAGAAAACAATCCAAGTGTGTCCAACCTCTCCCAGTAGCTAATATCCCCTAAATCAGGCATCATTCTAATAAATCTTCTCTGCACCCTTTCCAAAACCTCCACATCCTTCCTGTAATCAGGCAACCAGACCTGCACACAACAGTCCAAATGTGGCCTAGCTAAAGACCTTTTAAGCTGCGTGGTGATTTTCTGACTCTTATACTCAATCCCCCAATCTATGAAAGCAAGCATACTATGCGCCTTCTTTACCACTATCTATTTGTATTACCACTTTCAGGGAGTTATGGACTTGGACCCCAAGATCCCTCTGGACATCAATGCTTTTAGGTGTCAAGGCATTAATTGTATATTTCCTCCTTACATTTGACCACCCAAAGAGAAAAAACATACACTTGCTAGGATTAACCTCAATCTGCCATTTCTCCACCCATTTCCGTAGCTGATGTATATCCCGCTATAACCTTTGACAGCCTTCCACACAGTCCACAACCCCAGCGATCTTGGTGTCATCTGCAAACTTACAAACCAACAACGTTTACATCCAAGTCATTTATATACATCATAAACAGCAGCTGTCCCAACACAGGTCCCTGTGGAACTCCACTGGTCGGACTCCCAACCTGAATAGTGTATTTTCACCACAACCCTTCTATCTTCTAACATTTCACATTTCACGTGATAACATTTCACTGTGCCAACTGGCACATGTGACAAATAAATCCATCTTGTATCTTGTAACAGTACGCCACCTCTGAATCCATACAAGTCATTATTAACCCCTGCATCTTAATCTACTAGTTAAGCCTACCATGGAGGACTTTATCGTATGTCTTACTAAATATTGACACACACAAATCACCAAATAAGACAACTCTATTGCTTTGACTTGTTTCAGTAATCTGTCTACATATCTATTCTTCCAGTCTGAAGAAGGGTCTCGACCCAAAACGTTGCCCATTCCTTCTCTCCAGAGATGCTGCCTGACCCACTGAGTTACTCCAGCATTTTGTGTCTACTATCTATTCTTCCATCTCCCCTTGCTATTGTGGAGGCAGGGAGCTATAGTACAATCCCATTAGTGTCCATGCACATTTCTTATCTCTGAGCCCCACACATAATGCTTAAGCAGACTAACCCTCCCCTCTGAGTATCACCAGAACAGTCTCCCTGATTAGTAGTGTAACTCCTCCACCTCTTGCCTTTCGATCACGTCTGAAAAATCCGGAACTGTGAGTTGCCAGTCATGTCCCACCCAGAACTATGTTTCCCCAATGGCCACGACATCATAGTCCCAGGCTTTAAGTTCATTTGCTTTATCTGCAGGGATTTCTCTGCTAGCAAGGTGAAAAGACAAGTCTCATAATTTGGCTAATTAACAGCTGCCAACAAAAGGAAGGTAAGCTTAAGTGGAAGTGGCCATAGTGGGAATGGTCAGAGTAAGAGTGGTAGATTGAGGCTTCGGCGAGGATAAATTCAAGATTAGGTTTAGTCTGTCACTTTGTTTGTTTCAGATTGCAACTTGGTCTTGGTGTAGGTGGGATGGAAGCTAGTGCAATGGAGAGCTCTGCTGTGGGATGTGGGAACTCAGGAGGGAGGACAGAGTTGCTGAGGACCGCATCTGCAGTCAGCAGGAGGTGCATCGGGCTACAGCTCCTGAAGCCCACTTTAGGGAATTGACCTCAGGCTCAATTGGGAAAAGCGAGCAAGTCATAAAGACGAGAAGTGGTCACACTTAGGGTGCAGACGGAGAATAGATGGGTGGCCAGCAGGAAAGGGAATAGGCAGAGAGCTCAGGAATTCCCTGTGGCCACACCACATATGCCATTTTGGATACTGTTGGGAAGGATGATCTTTCAGGGGAAAGCAGCAGCAGCCAGGTCTGTGATGCCTGACCCTGGCACTTAGGCACAGCAGAGTAGGTTGAATTCAGGCAGAGTGGTAGTGATAGGAATCTTGATAGTTAGAGGGGACAGACAGGAGATTCTGTGGCAGCAAATGGGACTCCAGGATGGTCTGTTGCCTCCTTGGTGCCATGGTCCTGGATGTCTCTGAGCTGCTGCAGAACATTCTCAAGCAGGAGGACGGTGGGCAGCCAGAAGTTGGTTCGTATGTCGGCACAAATGACATAGGAAGGAAAAGAGATGAAGTCCTGCGGAGCGAATATAGGGAGTTAGGCAAAAGGTTAAAATGCAGAACCTTGAGGGTGGCAATCTCCGGATTACTACGTGCCACATGCTGGTGAGGGGAGCAATAGGAGGATAGGATAGATGAATGCGTGGCTGAGAAGATGGTGCTGGGGACAGGGATTCAGATTTTTGGACCAATGCGATATTTTCCTGGGCAGAGGTGATCTATACAAGATGGACGGGAATTGGAGGGGCATCAACATCAATGCAGGGAGGTTTGCTCGTGCTACTCATGAGGGTTTAAATAGAATGGTGTGGGGGGGGGGGCTGGGGAGAACCAGTGCATTAGGTAAGCAAATAGAAGGGCTGATGAGAAAGCGGAGGTTATGACAAGTATCAAAGGAAGGACAGGTAGGGAGTAGTTCATCAATATGATGAAAATGAAGGGCTGAAGTCTTTACTTCAATACAAGGAATATTGTGGGTAAAGCCTTGATTAGTGCTTGGAATTATGATGTTGTGGCCATTACGGAAACTTGGTTACTGGAGGGACACTACTGCTCAAAGTACCTGAGATAGAGAGAGAGAGAGGCAAAAGAGGTGGAGGAGTTGCTTTACTAATCAGGGAGAATGTCACAGCGGTGCTCAGACAGGACATACAGGAGGGTAGGTCTAACGGATTGTAATGGGTTGAGCTAAAAAAAAGAAACAATTATTCTAATAAAGCCTGTTTTCGTGCTGTATCTCTAAACCAAGCTAAACATAAAATTTTGATATGGTCCCTGGTGGTAGGCTGATCCAGAAGATTAAGATGTACAGCATTCACGATAATTTGGTCATGTGGATTGAGCACTGGCTTGATCAAAGAAGACCAAAGGTTGTGATGGAAGATAGATACCCTGGCTGGAGGTCTGTGACCAGTGGAGTTCTGCAGGGAACCGCTGCTTTTTGTGATATATATAAAAGACCTAGACATAAATATAGATGGGTTGGTGAGCAAGTCTGCCAATGATACCCAAAATTGGAGGAGTTGCGGACAGCAGAAATACTGTCAGTGATATGTTACATGATACAGTCATGATACAGCGGGATATAGACCAGCTGCAAAAAGTGCAAAAATGGCATATGGAGTTTAACCCCAGCAGGTGTGCGGAGATGCACTTTGGGAGGTTGAATGTGAGGCGAGAGTATAGAATTAATGGCACACCACTTAACGGCATTGATATGCAGAGGTATCTTGGAGACCAGATTCAATGATCACTGCAGGTGGCAGCACAAGCAGTTAGGGTGGTTAAGAAAGCGTTGCCCCCAGGGGCTAGTGTGAGCCACAACAAGAGCCATGCCAACTGAACCGTGCAGTGTGAAGAAGGGTTTGCTGGAGCATCTTGTGAGGTGGGGTGGCATCAGACGCCAGGACAGCAGAGGCGGTGCAAGCGGGAGTAGCGTCAGCAGGTCCATCCACTATAACCAAAATTCAATATAAAGGGGTCTGTTAAAGTGAGGGTATTCCAAAGTGATTGTAGGTGGGGAAAGGGAAACAGAAAACAAAACATTAGAAATTTAAACTAATTCTTTTCAACTGCATTCTTTCCTACCCAAACAGCCAATGTTGCCATCCAGTCCGATGTAGTTAAGGTCTGCTTTTGCTGCTTCCTGGTCCCTTTCATCTTCTTGGCTCCAGTCTTGCAAGTCAAATACTTGCTTTTGGCGGTATGCAGCATTGGCATCAAAAGTGATCTTTGCATCCATGCACATAACTGGAACAAAAGGGTTAAGGCATTTACTGATCCAAAAACAAATCAACGCAGATGCTGTAAACCTGTAAATAAAAAATGTGGTAAATATTAAGATTTATTTGATTTGATTTATTGTCATTATCTTCAATTAAGAGACAACAAAATTCTCTTTCCCTTACAGTCATACAAAAAATAAAATTAAAAAGAAAACACAGAACACAGTAGTCCACAACACAAACATCCCTACAGCGGCACCAAAGTTCCCCACTGTGAGGGAAGGAACCAAAGTCCTGTCAACCTTCTCGCTGATGTTCCCCAATGTTCACCCGTGGTCAGAGCCTCCAGAGCACCCCATAGTCACCGCTACGGGCGGCCCGAGGTTCAGGCCCTCTCGCCGGGAACGATGGAACCCCAACGTCCATCGTTTAGTTCAGTAATTCAGTGTTACTGGTTCAATTGAATCTCCAGAAATGGGAATTAGAATTGAAATTAAATCAACCTGAAACGTACTGTTTTTCTTTCTTTCCACAAGTACAGCATGACAGGCTGTGTGCCAATTCATGTTTTATTTCAATTCATTGCAGAACAAAAATATTTAGACATCTATATTCAAACATAATAAAACTAATAAACCTGCAATAAATGTATGACTGAAGTGATGGTGCTTGCTAGAATGGATTTTTGGTACAGAATAGTAATGTCTACAATACAATAGCTTCCAATTTAGTTTGAGAGAGTAATAGAAGCATAATCTTACTTGAGTAGAAATAAACAATAAATCTTCATGATGCATGGTGTTCATTACTCTAAAAAGTTTAAAATATTCTTTGTTCTTTTGACATGTTTCTATAACGTGCTAATTTACAAATCACATCCTAACTAATTTATGTTTTTGGAGACACAAGAACCTGCAGATGCTGGAATCTTGAACGAAGTGTTGGAGGAATTCAGAGGGACAGACAGCATCTGTGGAGGGAATCACTGCCTCCCCAGATGCTGTCTGACCCGCTGAGTCCCACCAGCACTTAGTGTTTTGCTAAATTACTTTTTAGTCGACCAAAATGCTTAGAAAAAAGTCTGAAGCAAAAGCACAAGTTGGCAATAAATCGGCAGCCCATAAAAAATAGAATTGTTTTATTTCATGAAATGCAATTTTTCAAAAATATTGGAAAATAACCATTGTAATTCATAACAGTTAAATTACATTTTCAGTTTCTTTAGTAAATGTTCTTTAATGCGAGTAAATTCCCAGATTTGAAAACTCTAAGAGTTACCTTACCCATGCCTGACGAGTCTTCCACCATTGGGTTTATTTCAATTAAAGTAGCATCGTATTTCAAAAAGAGTTCATACAAACGTACAATCACATCAGCAGCATCATCTATCAATGAAGCTGGGAAATCCATTAGCTGTGCAACCTATTATAAAATTAAATATAAACAACATAAGCTGTGGCTACAATCAAAAAAGCAAAATGAAATCCTTCAACATCATTGAACACAAGGTTAAGGAGAGATTTTATGTCTTTGTAACAAATATAATTTGTAATCATTTTAAAAAGTCAGAGATATATATTTTTAAAATCGCAGTAAACAATGGAAACCAAGTCATAGAGCCCAACTCGTCCATGCTGACCATTTCCCGGCAACTGACCCATATCCCTAAATCTATCCCTGGTGACTCCCTCTTCTCCTCTCTCCCATAAGGCAAGAGGTACCGAAATTTGAAAATGCATACCTCCGGATTCAGGGATAGTTTCTTCTCAGCTGTATCAGGCAACGGAAAGGTTTATAGTACAAACCCATTGGAATGCTTGCTCTTTTCTTATTTCAAAGCTCTACCCATATTGCCCAAGTGGACAAATCCTCTAATGTGTCCTTTCTGAGTGCCGCTGTGACAGTTTCCCTAATTAATAGCCCAACTCCTCCACCTCTTTTGCCTCCCTCTCGATCAAGTATGGAACACTGAAACCGTGGAACATTGAGCTGTCAATTGTGTCCCTCTCGCAACCATGTTTCCGCAATGGCCGCATCATAGTCCTAAACACTGATCCAGGCTCTTGGTTTATCTGATTTCCCTCACAACACTCCTTGCATTGAAATAAACACACTTCAGCCCAACAGCATCACCATTTAGGAATATTGGGTTTCAATGTTTCCCCTGTCCCTACCTGTCCTTCCTTTGAGACTTACTAGTACTAATTCCTTCTCCCAACATTCCTTTCAATTTCTGACACCCAGCCCCCTGCTTCTTTAGTTTATCCACCCTGAGTAGTCGTAGCACCCTGGAAGAATATTGGTCCCCCTTCAGTTCAGATACAACCCACCCCTCTAGTACAGGTCACCTCTACCCCAAAAATGATCCCAATGATATCCCAATGAATACGAATCCATGCCCCACTGCACCAATCCATGAGCTATGCATTCATCTGTTTTATCTTCCTATTCCAACCGGGAGTAATCAGGCATCACTACCCTCAGAGTCCTGTTTTTTAAATTTTCTGCCTGACTCCCTATATTCACTTTACCGGACCTCATCCCTGTTCCTTTCTATGTCATTTGTGCCAATATGCACAACAACTTCCGGCCGCTCGCCCTCCCCCTTGAGAATGATCTGCAAATGCTGTTTCCTGGACCCAGGCAACAGGGAAGCAACAAACCTCCTGGAGCGTTGTTTGCTACCACAGAACGAACAAGCCTCATTTCACTATAACTATGTCTGAGTTTCCCCTTCTCCATTGTGCTTCAGAGCCAGACATGACACTGTAGACCAGTTCATTGCTGCTGCTGTCACCCCCCAAGAATATCCAAAGATGCATAGCTGTTGTCAAGGGCAATGGCCACAGAAGACTCCAGCACTCTCTGCCTTCTCCCCTTCCTGGTATTCACCCATCTGCTTTCTGTACATACCCTTGGTGTGACCACCTCACTGCAACTCCTATGACCTCTTCAGTCTCCCGGACGATCCTGAAGTCATCCAGCTGCTGCGACAGTTCCCTAACGGCATCTGTAAGGAGTGCCCATGGCACTGCCCTAACTGCTATCTTTGCTGCACTAGACAAAGGAAAGTTTTAGAAAAAAAAAAAATCATACCTTCTCCTGCCATCAACCCATGTGACAAATGTTCTCATGTCAAAGCCTTGCACTTACCCACATCACAGCACTACGCCTCTCAAGCTAAGCCTCACAATTACCCTCCACATGACACTTGCACCTCCATACGGCCACTGCCAACATAGTCAATCTGCTTGTATCTACCTTCCTTTTATACTCTGAGGAACAGTCACTCCAGGATGCTAACTGCTTTCAGCTTGTCCAACTGAAACTCAGTTTGTTAACTGCTATTTTTGCATGTTTGTCAATCACCTTCATCTGTAACCTCCAGTACTTGACAATCAGTACCGTTACTTACTATATCCAATCACAACTACTGGGCTGAGGTGAACCCATTTTTCCACTCTTACCCACATAACGAAAGTCACTCTTTTGTGGAAGTATTTTTGAAATATTTTCTACACCAGCTTGCTAACTTGCTAAAGTTAATTGGAGTAGGATGTTTGCAGGTAAAGGGACACCTGGAAAGTGAGATGCTTTTAAAATGTGGGAGCCCTGGATGAGATGTATGAATCATCATGATGACACGGTCTTAAGTGGTAGATGACTGGAGGATGGCTAATGTGGTATCTCTATTTAAGAAGGGCTGCAAGGAAAATCCTGGAAACTATAGACCAGTGAACTAACATTTGCAGTATGCGAATTACTGGAGAGGATTCTAAAAGGATAACATAAAGGTAGACACAAAATGCTGGAGTAACTCAGTGGGACAGGCAGCATTTCCGTAGAGAAGGAATGGGTGACGTTTCAGGTCGAGACCCTTCTTCAGACTTATCCTATTCTAACAGGATAAGATATATATGCATTTAGATATGTAGGAGCTGATTAGGATAGCATGGATTTGTACGTGGGAGAATGTCTAATGAATTTGATAGTTACTTTGAAGAGGTAACCAAAAAGGTTGACGAGGGCAAGGCCGGAGATATTGTCTATGAAGACTACAGCAAGGTGTTTGAAAATGTTCCGCATCGTAGGTTATTCTGAAAACTTAGATCACATTGGATCCAGGGAGAGCTAGTTAACTGGATACAGCATTGACTTCATAGAAGGAAGCAGAGGGATGGATGGAGTGGAAAGGTGTTTTTCGGACTACAGGCCTGATGCAAACGAGTTAGATGAAAATGTACAAGGCATCGTTAGTATGTTTGCAGATAACACTAAAGTGGGTGGTATCGTAGATGGTGAAGATGGTTATCAAAAATGACAACAGGCTTTTGATCAGCTGCACAAGTGGGCTGACGAATTACTAATAGAGTTTAATGCAGATTGTGAGGTGTTGCTAAGTCAAACCAGGGCAGGACCTTCACGGTGAATGGTAGACCACTGGGGAATGTTGTAGAGCAGAGCAAATTCAAAGTATAGGTGTTTAGTTCCTTGAGAGTGGTGTCACATGTAGACAGGATGTTCAAGTAAGCTTTTGTATATTGGCCTTCATCAGTCAGGTTATTGAGTACAGAAGTTGAGACGTTTTGTTACGGTTGTACAAGGCATTGATGGAATAGTCATGGGGTGGAAGATTGCAACCTTTACGTGGTCCGCCCTGTTTCGACTAATGCAGTCAACTCGACGTGCACAAACGGAAGATCAAAAAGAACAAGTTGTCCAACAACTTTAGGCTGTGCATGCCACACGAAAGAAGAACAAGAATAGTCATCAATCTGAAGAAGGGTCCAAAACGAAAACATCAACTTTCCATGTACTCCAGAGATGCTGTCATACCCGATGAGTTACTCCAGCACTTTGTGTCATTTCTGTAAACCATAATTTCTGCAGCTCCTTGTTTCTACTCGGAACACTGTTGTTTTCACTCACCCTGCTATAGGAAGGATGGCATTAAGCTGGAAAATGTGCAGAGAAGATTTACGAGGATGTTGCCAGGACTTGAGGGCCTGAGCTATAGGCAGAGATTGGGAGGATCACAGGAAGCTGAGGGGTGATCTTATAAGGTGTATAAAAACATGATAGATCAGGTGAATTCACAGGGCAGCCTTTTCACCCGGAGGGATGTGGGTCTACGGAACATGCTGCCAGAGGAGGTAGTTAAGGCAGATACTTTAACAGCATTTAAAAGATACTTGGTGAAGATTGTACTAAGACAGCTTTAAGTCTTCAGAACTTTTATTAAACACACAGCATACATAGCCCTGGCTGTACGTGGTCTGTCACGAGCACCAGAGAGAGAGCTAGGGGCGTGTGGGTTACAATTATACTAACTGGTGGGGGAGTGGTTAGCATGGACATCGTACTATCAATTAAAGGTGTACACACATATCATCTACATCCTTCCTCTACCAAAACAAGCAGTGAGTGACAGGGCGACCACGTCTCATGCGCCAGGGTAGATACAAACAGTAAAGTACAGGGATACATAATCACACGTAATCGCCGTAGCGGACCGGCGGTCTGACCAGGCGACCAGACCGGGTCCGCACCTCGCCATCACCTCCTTCCCCGACAGCAACAAGCGGGGACGCCGGATCATGGTGGGGGCTACGGACAGGAGAACCCCTTGGCGGTGAAGGCAGCGGGGAGGGAAGTGAAGAGAAAGGCGGGGAAGCCGGAGAAAGACGCTCCGGAGGAGGACGAGGGGAGGCCGGCCCCAGAGGAATGGGCAGAGCACAGGGCTGCGACAGGGGCAGCGGGGGGGCATAAGGAGCCGCCGGGGGAGGGAGAGGCTCGTTCACGAGCCGGAGATGCTGGCGGGACCGGCGGTACACCCTGCCGTCGCGGTTGACAAGGTAGGAGCGAGGGGAGCCGGCAGAGCCGACGACCACGGCCAGCCTGGAACGGCCAGAAGAGGACCACATACGGACGACCTGACCGGGGAGAAGAGGGCAGAGGACACGGCAAGACCTGTCGTGGGAACGCTTCTGGATACGGTGTTTGTCGGCAATGCGTTCCCGGACCAAGGCAGGCTTAAGGACGGAAGGGGACAGGGACTGCTGAGACACCGGGACCGTGGGCCTCGTCACTCGGGACATGAGTCGCTGAGCCGGGGATCCCAGGCGCCCGCGACAGCGTGTCCGCAACAACCATGTCCTTGCCCTTGCGGTAAACCACCGTAAAAGTGAAGCGTTGTAGCTGGAGCATCATGCGCTGGAGCCGGGAGGAGGCCATGTGTATTGGCTTGTTGAGGATGGTGACCAGAGGCTGGTGGTCCGTCTCGACAGTGAAACAGTTTCACAGGATATAGTCCTTGAATTTGGAGCAGGCAAAGACAACTGCCAGCAGTTCTTTCTCAATCTGGGCATAGTGTTGTTCAGCGGACGTCATCGTGCGGGACGCGTAGGATACAGGCAGTTGCACCCCGTCATGGATCTGCAGGCAGGCGGCCCCGAGGCCAAACTTAGAGGCATCACACGTGAGAACGATGGGGCGCTGGAGGTCGAAGTACTTTAGCGTTGGCATGCTGACCAGCTTGGACTTGAGGGTGTCAAACGCGCGCTGGTGTTGTGGGAACCAGGCCCAGGCAGTGTCCTTTTTCACCAGATCCCGCAGAGGGGCACTCAGTTCACTCAGGTCGGGGATGAACTTTTCCAGGTAGTTGACCATGCCCAAGAAGCGCTGCAGGCCAGGCACATCAACAGGTGCAGGCATCTCGGAAATAGCGGCCGTCTTCTGCGGGTCAGGCCTCAGCCCCGATGCCGTGAAAACATGTCCCACGTAGGTGACCTCAGGGACCCGGAATCGGCACTTTTTCGGGTTGAGTTTCAGGTTGACCTCCCGGGCCCGCTGCAGCACCCGGCGAAGGTGGTGGTCGTGCTCAGCGAAGTTTTTCCCAAAAACCAGGATGTCGTCGACAATGATGGCACATGGAAATCCAGCAAACAGTTGTTCCATGGTCCTCTGGAACACCTCGCTGGCAGAGTTGATCCCAAACGGCATGCGGAGGAAGCGATACCTGCCGAAGGGCGTGCTGAAGGTTGTCAGGTGCGAGGACCGCTCGTCCAGAGGTATCTGCCAGAACGAACTCTTGGCATCAAGAACCGAGAACACGGTGGCAGTGCCAACCTGCGCAGCAACATCCTCTACCGTCCGCATGGGATAATGCGGGCGCCTGATGGCCAAGTTCAAGTCTTTGGGGTTGATGCAGATCCGTATTTCGCTCTTGTCCTTCTTCGCAGCAACAACCATGGTAGAAACCCACTGGGTGGAGTCCGTGACTGGCGCCAGGATGCCCGTGGCCACCATCTCTCGAAGAGCAGACTCGACCTTGCCCCTCATGGCAAAGGACACACGGTGCGGGGGACGGACAACTGGCGTAACGTCGGGATCGAGGGCAATCTTGTAGCTGCAGGGCAACTTCCCCAGCTTCGAGTCAAACCGGTCCGGGAACTCGGCCAGCGGATTCAGGGGCGCCTCTACCAGGTGGACATCGCTGTGGAAGCTCACCAACCCGAGGTCCTGGCAGGCCTCCACGCCGAGCAGGGGGTCACATTTACTGTCCAGCAGGAAGAAAGAGAGGGCCGAGTGGTCGACCGCACCTTGCAGCGGAGAGTGGCCTTCCCCACAGGAACAAGCACGCCGCCCCCATAGGCACGCAGAACAGCACTGTCTGTGGAAACAGGCTCATTATTTCTTATCTTTTTGAACAGGCTTGTTGACATAACGTTGGCAGCTGCCCCCGTGTCCACCTTAGCAGAGAAGGCCGTGCCATTCACCGTGATTTGGACGGTCGGGTCCGTTATCAGTCCAGCTGCACCTCGCAAGGAAAACACTTCCAGCTCGCTCTGAGAAGATTCAGGGTCAGACGGGGGAAGATCATCGTGCTGGAGATGGGAACCAGACACTGAATCATCACGTGTCAGATATCGAGACGGTTTCTGCTGTGGCTGGGCATTGTTCCCACGGGAACGGCATGCGGCTGAAAAGTGCCCGAGCTTGTTGCAAAAGTTACAGGTTTTCCCCAACGCAGGGCACACATTAAAACGGTGTGAGACAAAGTTACAATTCGGACATCGTTGAGGCGGTCTGGAGCCCAGCAGCGGTCTTGCCCTCTGTCGCCGGGGAGCATTGTACTGGGGACCAGCGAGACTGGCTGTGTGGACCACTGTGTAGATCTATAGCGGAGGAGACAGCCTCAGCTAAACGAGAGGCATGCAGCGCCTCGTGGAGTGTCAGATCAGGCTTACGCAGCAGCTCGGAGCGCAGCTTTTCGTCCCGCAGACCAAAGACCAGAATGTCACGGGTTAAGGCATCGGGGGTCAGGTCACGCAGGTTACATCGGCGAGCCAACTGGTGCAGCGCGGCCATAAAATTGTCAATAGACTCCCCAGGGTTCTGGCGTCTGGAGAACAATTTGAAACGCTCCAAAATGTGATTAGTGGGAAGGTCACACATCGCCGTGAATTTAGCAATCAGGCAAACGGGGTCATCGGCGCTCTCACCATGTCCATAGACGAACGACTCCGAACGCTCGAGCGCCTCCGAACCAGCCAGGTTAAGCAGCAGTGAAGCCTTGACAGCGGGGGTCACAGCAGGGTGGGCAATGGCAACGTAATGCTCAAAGTCCCGTCGGAACACACTCCAGCGATGAGTGATGTCCGCATCAAAGACCAGGACGTCAGGCTTACGACAGGCAGAAGCCATCGCGGAACCAGGGGGGGGGGTACTGGGACTAATAAAATAAAACGCGATAAACCAGAGACGCAGGAAGACCCACTTCTGACGCCATGAAGATTGTACTAAGACAGCTTTAAGTCTTCAGAACTTTTATTAAACACACAGCATACATAGCCCTGGCTGTACGTGGTCTGTCACGAGCACCAGAGAGAGAGCTAGGGGAGTATGGGTTACAATTATACTAACTGGTGGGGGAGTGGTTAGCATGGACATCGTACTATCAATTAAAGGTGTACACACATATCATCTACACTTGGATAGGTACATGGATAGTTTAGATGGATATGGGCGAAACACAAGCAAATGAAACTAGCTTAGATGGGACATCCTGCCGGTATGTACAGTGGAAAGACCCGTTTTCATGCTGAATGACAATGACTAGCTCAAGTTTTTCACATCTTTTCTAAGATGCAGCATCCAGAAATAGACATTTTCTACTGCCACATACATGTTCTCAATGATTCAATGCAATGATACTATATTGTCACGTACCTAGTTACAGTGAAATGCTTTGTTTTGCATCCAACCCTGTAAAATCATATGGATCTCAACTAGACGTTACACAAGTGTCACCACGTTTCTGGCGCGGACAAAGTACAAATGTGCTCACGTTCTCAGCAACCCCAGCTGAACCCCCCCCCCCCTCCCCCCCGTCATCGCTCTCGCCGTCCGTCCCCCCGGAGTTCTCAGCAGCATAGGCAGTAAGCAATGTTGTCTTCACAGTAAAATTACAATTAGTTCAAATGAGGGATCTTCTGAAATCAACATAATGCAAAATTACAGCAAGAGACATATAGAATACATTCTACTTTCTCGCTCCATTAAAAAGATTGGTCACAATACCTTGACAGCCTGTTCCCCTTTGATTCCCTCCATAATATCCACAGGTTCTTTGATAATAGCATCTGGTGTCTCAGCTGCCACATCTTCAATGTTCACACCACCATGACTGCTACCAATGAGAACTGGCCCCTGCAGGAAGAAACATGCAGAAATGTAAAAAAAACCTTCACGAGATCCAAAACACATTGAACTAAATTTATAAAAGACATGCACATTTATAGGTTAATTGGCTTCCATAAATTGTCCCTAGTGAGTGCTTAGTTCAAACTATGGGGACAGGAGGAAAAAAAAGAAGGGGGGGGGGGGAAAGAGAAATTTATGAAGATTGAATGAAACAACACGGATTCTGGGATATTCCCGAAATACTAAAAACAATTGCTCATTTTGTTCAAGTACAAAAGAATCTCAGGACCCACGTAAACACACCAAGATGTCAGCTAAGTGTTATTGAGCAAGGAAACAAGTCCTTTGGTCTACAGTCTCTGCCTTCATGTACCAAGTTATACCAATTCCATCTGGGTAGCACAATGGGGCAGGTAGCAGTGTTACTGTGTCCAGTCATGATTCTGGTGCCATTTGCGTGGTGTTTGCACATGCTTCCCGTGACCATGAGAGTTTCCCCTCACATCATAAAGGTATGCGGGTTGGCCTGTGTAGGTCAATCCTACTATGTAGGTGAGTGCTGGGATCTGGAAGAGCGAGGGAAGGGGGAGGGGAACCAATTTTGAAAAATACAGAATTGATGCAAACGGTTACTAAATGTGGTTTGTGGCCTTTTGTGCCACAGCCTTAAAGTATAGAATGTGACAGAATCTGTTTCCACCACCCTCTCAAGTAATTCTCCTCAAGGTAATGACACTTATCCTATGATTGAGTGTGATTGAGTGGAGAACAGATAAGGCTGAGTTGATTATTTTTTTTTAATCATATGTGTAGAATTATTACCGTAAAAATTAATTGGGCTAGAAGACAATAGATTCAGTGGACCTTGCAATGACGTGAAGCCCAGGTTTTGAAAGAATGTGGCAAAGATGGTTGTCAAAAATTGCAGCAGGATCTTGCAGCGCTGAAAAGCAGAGGGATTTAGGAGTGCATGTACATAGTTCCTTGAAAGCGACGTCACAAATAGATAAGGTGGTCAAGACGGATTTTAATATATTGTCCTTCATTAGTCAGAGTATTGAGTATAGAAGTTGGGAGGTTATGATACAGTTATACACAATATTGGTGAGGCCACATTTGGAGTATTGTATTCAGTTTTGGAGACCCTGTTATATGATGTTATTAAGCTGGAAAGATGCAGAGAAGATTTATGAGGATTTTGCCAGGACTCGAGGGCCTGAGCTTTCGGGAGAGGTTGAGCAAGCTACAACTTTAGGAGGATGAGGAGATAGCAGACCAGGGGCGTATTGTTGTTTCATTATTTGTTGGTTCCGTAAAACAGATATTCCAGAAAGGCTCTGGAACCGATGGTGTCGGTGTTCAATCTGTACCCAACATTAGTTGAAAAAAGGGATGAGGTTAGTAGAGTTAATAGAGGGAGTTAGAAAATACCTCTCTTGATTACGCTCATTGTCACGTTAGTGAGGGCAGGAATAGGTTAGATGAATATGAAGCTAAGGAGCTGGTGCTGAGAGCAGCGAAGACCTGTACAGGAAATCAGCTAGTGCTACTTGGGAGATTTTAAACTAGATTGGCATGGCAAATATATAGAAATGACCAGCAGTTTTAAAACATATTTATTTAAATGCTAAATCTTAACAGGTAAGGCTGATTTACGCAGGATGTGGATTGGCTTGGGCGATTGTAATATTATAGCCATGACAGAAAAAATGGTTGAGAGAAGGGCAAGATTGGCAGCTCAAAGCTCCAGGGAAAGTGTACCAGAAGCTGAGAGAGGAGGCAGGGCTGGTTGATCATTGACTCTTTGACTAGGGCGGGCATAACTACAGTGCTCAGAGATGATATTGTTGCGGAATTGTCCAGTAACTATTATATGCCAACAGAAGACAGTGTGAATTAGAGCAGATGTGTAGGAAAATTGCGGATGGCTGTGAAAATAACAGGGTACGAACTTATTGTGGTTCAAAACACTTTAAAATGGAGAAAACCCATGGCCTAACCAAGTACATCCTCAGAACTTCAAGGAAAATTGGGAGAAATTTGCAATGCCCTTTGGAAAAATATCTTCATCATCTTTATCCATAGGTAATGCTCAAGAGGCCTAGAGGGTGACTACATGCCAGTGAGCCTGACATTAATGGTGGGTAAAATGTTGGAGGGGATTCTTGTGGACAGGATCTACAGCATTAGATCCTATGGGCTAGTCATGGCTTTGTGTGGGAAATCGTCTCACAAATCTCCGTTTTTTAAAAAAAGTGGATGCAGTCTATAACAATTTTATGGCAAGGCCTTTGACAGGGTCTTGCATGGTTGGCTTGTCTGGAAGGTGAGATCGCACAGAATTCTAGTTGAGGTAGCCAACTACTGTATATTGAAAATTGGCTTGGACGAATGAGTCAAAGGGGGATTCAATATTTTGATTTTTTTGGGATAGGATTTACACTCATTTGGAAGGGAATGGATTATGGACAATCAGCATAGCTTTGTACATGGCAGGTCATGTCTTACTAACTTGATAGAGTATTGTGAAGAAGAGACAATGGTCATTAATGAGGGTAGGGCGGTGGACGTTGTCTGCATGGATTTTAATAAGGCATTTGACAAAGTCTCCCATGGTAGGCTGATCTAGAATATTAAGATGCACGGGATTCACGATGACTTGGTTATATGGATTCAGAATAGGCTTATTTGTAGAAGACCGATGATATTCTGGTGACCAATCTGAGATCAGTGGAGCTCAGCAGAGATCTGTGTTGGGACCTCGGATGTTTTGTGATATATAAGTGACTTGGATGTAAAAGTGGACGGGTCGGTTAGTATGTTTGCAGATGACACCAAGATTGCTGGGGTCAGGGACAATGAGGAAATCTGTTACGGCAGACAGCAGGATATAGATCAGCCACAGAAATAGGCAGAGAAATGGCATATGGTGAAAACATCTGAGCAAGAGGTGTTGCAATTTGGGAAATGAAATGTGAGGAGAAAATATACAATTAATGGCAAAACCCTTTAACAGCATAGATGTATAGAGGAATCTGGGGTCCAGGTCCGTAACTCCCTTAAATTAGCAACACAAGCAGATAGAGTGGTAATGAAATCATTTGGTATGCATGCTTCCATAGGTCGGAGCAGTGAGTATAAAAATCAGGAAAAGTTATCATGCAGATTTACAGGACTTCGGTGAGGCTGCATTTGGAGTATTGAATGCAGTTCTGGTGGCCCATTACAGGAACGTTGTGGAAGCTTTGTAAAGTGTGCAGAGGAAGTTTATCAGAATGATTCCTGGATTAGTGGAAGATAGACACAAAAAGCTGGAGTAACTCAGCAGGACAGGCATCATCTCTGGAGAGAAGGAATGGGTGATGTTTCGGGTCAAGACCAGTGGATATAGCTACAGGGAGAGGTTGGACAGGATTGGATTTTTTTCTCTGGAACACTGGAGATTTCAAAGACACCTGATAGAAATATTAAACACATAGGTAGGGTAGAAAGAACCTTTTTCTCCATGATAGAAAAATCAAATATTATAGGGCATAGTTTTAACGTGAGAGGGTCAGAGTTTAAAGGAGATGTTTTTTAGATATACAGTGCGAGTGCCTGAAAGGCGCTTCCGGGGTTGGTGGTTGAAGTAGATACAATAGTGGCATTTAAGAGAGTCATAGTCTTACAGCGTAGAAACGGGTACTTCGGCTCAACTTGCCCATGCCGTCTAACATGTCAAATCTACTCTAGTCTCATCTTCCTGAATTTAGCCCTTATCTTTCTAAGTTTGTCACACCCATGTACCTGTCTAAATGTTTCTTAAATGTTGCAATTGTACTTGCCTCAACTATCTCCTCTGGCAGCTCGTTCCATTGACACCACTCTTTGTGTGAAAAGGTATCCCTCAGGTTCGTATAAAATCCTACCCTACATCTCCTTAAACCTATGTCCCCTGGTTCTCGATTCCCCCACTCTGTGTCTACCCATCTATTCCTCTCATGATTTTGTACACCTCTATAAGATCATCCCTTATCCTCCTGCCCTCCATGGAATAGAGTCCTTGCCTGTTCAACCTCTCCCTATAACTCAGGGCTCTCGAAACCCGGCAACATCTCCGTAAATCTTCTCTGCACCCTTTCCAATTTCAGTCCCAGTCTTGACCCAAAACGTTACCTGTCCATGTTCTCCAGGGATGCTGTCTGATCTGCTGAGTTACTCCAGTACTTTTGTGTATTAATCAGCATCAGCAGTTCGTCGTTTCTATATTCTACTATAATTTGATGGTACTTACTAGGTAATCTTATACAAAGATTTCAATTTGATGAAAAGTCAAGCAGTGTAAGTATCCAGAAGAGCAAAATAATTGGATGGAACTAATAGGTCCTAACAAAAAAATTCTATACTGAAATGTAATAGCATCAATCAGAAATAAGGCTGGAAATACTCGAGATTAGTCAGTATTTGTGGAGATATAAATTTCAGATCAATGAGCTTTTAATAGAACAAAAAAAAAGTTTTTATTTCATCCCATTTTCAGCATCTTCAGTCTTGGAACTAAAACCTTAATAGTTTTGCTTTCAACAAACATTATATAACCATATAATCATATATCTGACCTGCTAACCTTTTTCCAACCTTTCCTTTTTATCATTGCTTTCAATGCTACCATTAATGTTAATTACTTACTTGAAAAGATCTGTCCATTGTGATGGCAAAGTAGTATTCTCTTCGTGGATATCTGCGTTCACAGATAAACACCTTGTTGCATATCCTTCCTTTCTCTCCAGTTTGTTTAGTGACTAATTTCCTTCCAATCATCCTTGAAGCAATATCCCGGACTTCCTCTGGGCTGCAAGAGGACCAATATTTTATTGAACATGACTACGAGAAAGCACAATCAAAATAGATAATTGTCAATACAAGAAATGTATTTTAACATTCTTTTGAAATTATCACCTGATTGATGGATGAATGTAAATCAGAAATATTAAAAAAAAATCAAGTCAAAGGCCAGAATTGCAGTTTTGCAGCATGACCAATAATTTTGAGACAGAGAAAAATGTTTGAGGAACAAAAATTCCCTCTGAAGTTACCACGTGGCGAACATGTGGCGACCATGTGGCGAGTGCATAGTCTCCTGCAGTCGCCCAAAAAATCACCTATGTGGGACAGGGCCATTAGGCTTACCAAAATCAACTGTTTGGAACATCATTAAGAAGAAAGAGAGCACTAGTGTGCTTACTAATCGCAAAGGGACAGGCAGGCCAAGAAAAACCTCCACAGCTGATGACAGAAGAATTCTCTCTATAATAAAGGAAAAAACCCAAACACCTGTCCGACAAATCAGAAACACTCTTCAGGAGTCAGGCGTGGATTTGTCAATGACCACTGTCCGCAGAAGACTTCATGAACAGAAATACAGAGGCTACACTGCAAGATGCAAACCACTGTTTAGCCGCAAAAATAGGATGGCCGGTTACAGTTTGCCAAGAATTACTTAAAAGAGTAACCACAGTTCTGGAAAAAGGTCTTATGGACAGATGAGACAAAGATTAACTTATATCAGAGTGATGGCAAAAGCAAAGTATGGAGGAGAGAAGGAACTGCCCAAGATCCAAAGCATACTGCCTCATCTGTGAAACACAGTTTCTATGTTTAACACTGTTGTAATTTCTACATGGTGAAACCAAAATGTGTAAAAATTCCCTTTATAAAAATCTAACAATGTGCACTTTAACCACGTGATTTTGTTTCTATTACAAATTTCAAATTGTGGAGTACAGAGGCAAATAAATAAATGATGGGTCTCTGTCCCAAACATTATGGAGGGCACTGTACAATGTTACTTGCGATTAATGATTTTACTTCGGAGTCACGTGAGTGATTCCGTGAAGAAGACCCGCCAGGCCGCATGCGCATTAGTACGTCAGCCGCATTGACGCACGGAGGCTGCGAGGAACGGAGCTCCTCCAGCGGTAAGTATGCAGACTCCAGGTAAGTTGAAAACTTTCCACTGGAGCTTGAATCCGTGCTGGCCGTTACGCTATACCGAGTGCTAGCATGGAAAAAACAGGGAAGGGAAAGCGGCGCGTTTCAACCGCCCACGCAGTTCAGACTTGGAAGCCCTGCCTCGTACCCCTGTTCAGTCGCTTAGTACCGATACAGCGACTGCAGACTTAGTGCTACACAGCACAGAGCCGCCGCCATTAGGGCACAAGGCAACAGATAAGTCTGCTAGGCCCACGGAGTCAGGGGATGATTCCTCACCGGGGCTGGATAGAGTGTGCACACGCCTATCCCAAGTGGAGGAACTGTTGCATACAGTCCTCCAAAGAACTTCACTCCAAGAGAAGGAGTGTCAGCGCTTAGGAAAAGAAGCGCCAGCAGCAACAATGCTGCCAGAAACTCCTTATCAATTTGAGGAGAGTGCAATAGGCCAGAATAGTCCTGAGGCCGATTCTGATGGAAGTTCCGCCAGGAGAAACTGAATTGCCAAATGTTCCACTACTGGCACTTCCATTTGCTGTACCATCAGGAGCAGGTGAGCCACTAGGTGAAGAGCTGGCTACCACAATAAATTACATGGTGTCTCATCAGCTTCAGGAGCTTACTAATGGACGAGATAGCCAAAAAACACGAGCCTCCAAGCAACTGTGAAGTATTAAGAGTTTTCCAACTGTGAATCATGTCATCTGGGGTCAGATGGGACCCGGTATGCGAAGCCAAGAAATAAAAATGCAAAGAATTCTAAAATTATTGGCTGCTGCTATTACAGCGTTCGCAAGAACAATGGATGGTGGTTATATGACCAGAACACACCAAGAGGCTCTAGGGTTGTTATGCAACACCCATTTGAGATCAATGGTCTCAGGAAAAGGGCTATTAGGCCCACCATTAATCCCATATACGCTGCGCTTTGCAAGCCAACAAGTGTTCAACCACCTGATCTGCTGTTTGGCGCAGATCTAACCAAACAAGTTAAAGAAATAAATGAAGATGCTAAAACAATGAGTCTGATGAGACCAATGATGCCCGGCAGACAGCTGAAGAGAAAGTATCCCTACAAAACCACCTCAGCATCCGGAGCTACTCCAGGGACAAGCCGGGCCTCAGCACAGGGACTTGGATGGTATCCCTCGGTGGGAGCACGAGTGACTATGGGAGCTACTGCCAGAGGCTGGAGTCAGCAGGGTGTACGAGTCACCAGGGAGGTAAGTGGACCGTGTTCTCATAAAAACATATTAAATATAACTCAAGAGAATATTGGTGGTAGATTACTGCTTTTTTATAACGAATGGAAGCAGATCTATTACTTCAGATCTATTTATCAGAAGTGTAATTCAAGGGTTTTGGATTGAATTTATTCCAAATGTTACTTTACCTTTCCAACATGTTCCTGTTAGAACACTTTATTTTTCACAAACAGAGGTAATACAGGTTCAAGCTGAAATCACAAAATTATATTACAAAGGTGTAATTGAAAAGGCGGACCATCAAGTCCATCAAATTGTGTTAAATACATTTGAACTATATAGACACTTTAAAATGGAAATATTGGTTACGGCCAAGCAACTCATTTATAAAGGTTGTTATATGGCCACAATAGATCTGAAGGACGCTTATTATTCAGCGCCTGTTCATTGCGAGCATAGAAGGTATTTTAAATTCAATTGGATGAATCAATTATGGCAGTATAAAGCACTGCCAAACGGATTGACCTCAGCCCCTAGAGTATTCACCAAATTGTTAAAACCAATTTTGGGGATGCTTAGAGGTCAGGGCCATGTGATTATGGTCTATTTCAATGATATTTTAATAATTGGACAAACTCAAGCTTTAGCCGAAACATCAGTGGCAGTTGTCAAATTTACATTTGAAAAACTGGGGTTTGTCATTCATTTGGGAAAATCCAAACTTACGCCAATTACCACAATTGACTATTTGGGGTTTTCAATTAACTCTATCAAAATGGTAATTACCTTGCCAATTGGAAAACACTCAGAACTAATTGAGGATTGTGTAACTTTTAAACAAGTGTAAACCTTCAATTAGGCAAGTGGCGAGACTTCTGGGGAAAATGGCAGCAGCCTTTCCAGCAGTCCAATTTGGGCCTTTGCATTATCAGCAGTTACAAAGAGCAAAAGAACAGGCACTTAAGGTACAAATTGGGCATTATGATAGGCTCATGCAGTTATCAGCTGAAGCAATTACTGATATTTTATGGTGGATTCAACATGTCTCCAGTAGTTTTAGCATGATAGAGCTGGAACAACCTTCCATGGTTTTGCAGACTGATGTAAGTGCACTTAGATGGGGTGCCACAGACACAAATTCAAGTTGTGGTGGAAGATGGAGTTCAGAAGAAGCTGGGCTTCTGCAGACATGGGGAATTAAACATTTAGAGAGCTTTTAGGAGCATTTCATGGGCTCATAGCTTATTGTTCTAACAAAAGCAGTCTGCATGTTCAGTTCCAGATTAATAACACCACGGCAGTGGCATATTCAATCACATGGGTGGTATCGTCGGATCTTGTGACAGACTGGTAAACCAAATCTGGATCTGGTGCATTGATAAACACATTTGGCTCTCAGCTATTTATCTGCCAGGAAAACTTAATACAGTGGCAGACACCAGGTCACGGAAATTCCATGACAACATAGAATGGATGCTGAATCACGATGTGTTCAAAGACATCATTGCCAAATATGGAACACCAGATGTTGACTTGTTCGCATCTAGACTAAACCACCAGCTTCCCAAATATGTGTCATGGGAACCGGATCCTGGGGCAGTAGCGATTTACGCTTTTCGCTGAATTGGGGTGGTATATATATTTATGCATTTCCACCTTTCTGTCTCATAAATCGATGTCTGCTTAAAATCAAGCAGGACAATGCTTCAGGGGTACTGGTAATACCCGACTGACCTACCAGCATGGTATCCTTAAATCCGACAGCTGATGACACAACCTTTGATAGCAAAGGAATTTATTGGTGAATCCATGACTGGCGAATGTAGCCGCTTGTATGACCGTATTGATTTGTTAATTTGCAGATTCTAAGAAGGACATATCTGGGACAAGGATTGTCGGCTCGAACTGTCGACATGCTTACTGCATCTTGGAGATCGAGTACTCAAAAGCAGTATTTTTTTTGTTATGTAAAGAAACTGGGAAGTTAATGTGTACAAATGATATTGATTATTGTACATCACGAATTTTCACATGTTTTGGAATTTTTTGTCAACTCTTTACTACGATGAAGGACTAAGTTATAGTGCAATCAATACAGCAAGAAGTGCTTAGTCATCATATTTAGTGATGATAATCAGATAATCATGCAAATTGGATCTCACACCCTCTTGGTTCGATTCATGAAAGGCATTTTTAATTCCAGACCTCCCAAATCTAGATATAAAGCTATTTGGGATGTAAGTATAGTTCTTAAGAAATTACGTGAATGGTTTCCTTTATCGTCTTTGATACAATTTAATTACTATTAAATTGGCCATGCTTATGGCGTTGGTTTCAGCACAACGGGACAGACGTTACAAAATTTCAGTCAGACAGAATGGAAACTGCCTGTGGACAATGTTTACATTTTACAATTTACGACTCATCCTCAAAAAGAGCAGGTTGGGGTGTCGCAGGTTTTAATAAATATTTGCAGCATATTCCTACGGATCAAGCTTTATGCGTAAAAACAATTTGATGCAATGCCCTAGTGTGACAGAGGAATTTTACGTATATGGAGAAAGGATGGTTTATCAGTATAAAAAAGACACATAAAGAATGTCGAGAGAACGCTATCCTCCAGGTGGCTGAAAACAAGTTTTGATTGATGCAGGTATTAACACAGATGTGTGTACATCTCATTCCACTAGGGCACAAGTACTTCCGGCGGCCAAGAGACAGGTCCCGAGCGACCATTGTATGGCGGAAGCCGGATGGGCAAATGAGCTGATGTTTTCAGAATTTGTTATCATCGCCCAGTTGTTGAATCAGGCTGTTTGTTAATGCCTTTTTGGAGTTTAGTTTAAATGCCCTGCGTATATAAAGAAAAACTTTGTTTGTTTTAGTATTAAATAAAAACACTATTACTACATTGAATGTTACTACTAATGCATTATTTCTCATTCGAGTCAATCAATGCAGTGGGATGCCGAGTCTGTAATCTGCGGCATGAAATCACAAAGCTTTGAACTCTTCACGGAATCACTCACGTGACTCCAAAGTAAAATAGTAAGATTAAATGTGAACTTACCAGTTTGAAGTTTGATCTTGATTTTATGAGGAGTTACGTTGGTGATTACGTGCCCACCACGCCCAACCCTCTCTCATGAAAGATCACCTGGTGGTTTGAGTCACTGATCTTACTGTTTACTTCGGTGTTGTTTATTTGTGATTTCATACCGTTGCTTTGAAGATTGGTGCGCATGCGGCCTGGCGGGTCTTATCCACGTAATCACCAAATAACTCCTCATAAAATCAAGATCAAACTTCAAACTGGTAAGTTCTCATTTAATCTTACTACTCTATTTACGGCAAACAAGCTGCTGGATAAACTCAGTGGGTCGAGCAGCATTGTGTGGATTAAAAAAGGGTGATTAATCAGTCCTGAAGCAGGGTCTCAACTAAAAACAGCAACATTTCTTTCCCAGCCCCTCTCCCCACCACCACCAACAGATGCTGCTTGGTCTTTTGATGTCCTCCAGCAGCTTGTTTTGTTGCTTCCAATTCCTGCATCTGCAATTTCTTGTGACTCCATATACTACTACAGCTTAGTGTTTTCAAGCTTCTTTCTTAATCACATTGCTATTGGCCCTTTAATTTCACAGGTCAATTTTTTTTAAAAGATAACTTTCTGTGTGGGTATTTATCTTTAAAATTCATAAAGACATCTACAGCTTTCCCTTCAGCACAAACTTTTCCAAGTGCCTATGTTTTCCAAGATTATAGTTTCTAAAAGCGTTCTTCCAACAGGGTTCACTGACTATACATAGTACATCATTTAAAGTTATTCCACACACACACACACACACACACACACACACACACACACACACACACAACACACACAACACACACACACACACAAACACACACAACAACACTCACAATCACACTTAACCTCTGTTGCTTTTAATTAATTCTACATATTTCTTTAATTTAATTAATTCTACATAATTGAGTTAGGCATCTAAATATATAATAAATGTTGCTAGATACCTTGTCACAATAACACTAATGCTGTATTCCTTTACCCACATCGGGATATGGCTATTTTGCTCAAAAGCCAGCGTGGCTAGATATTGCTATGTTATTATAGGCCTCAGGGACTGTGAGGAAGATCTTTAAAGATGCTTCGTGTTGTCTGCTAAAGAATAGTGTATCAATGAATAAGGAAATAAGCAAACTCAAGGATTTAAATTAGTTGCTCACAATGAAATGATGGATGTGATAATTGTAACACATTCAAGCACATAACAATTACAGGGCTCATTAGCATTTATGTTTCTGACAGTAACTAAATACACCGCAACAATGACACGTACATGGCTCAATCAAATTTATGTTTGTAAAGCTATAGTTTTGCTAAAAATATGCTTGCAAATTTTAATAATTTCATTGAACTTTCCAAGTATTTGGTTTGAGAGACGGGTAGCTCTGCTATAAGGTGACAGTTTACGTTCCAATGTTTATGGCATGATAGTTCAGATTTGCATTTAATAAACGGCTATTTTTCCACAGGTTCTCCTTAACCAAAGTCTTATTAATAGCAAGTTTACTTTTGAAAAACAAGCTAAAAATACAAAAAAATGGTCTTACCTTGTTTGAATAGAGTACCATTGATGATTGTCAATAGCAAGCAATTGGTTTGGCAATTTCAATAGAAGCAATTGTTTTGCATTTCAATCGCACCTATGGTTGTTAGCAGCTGTCTTAAAAGAACAAGGTGTCTGATTACTGTGGGGGATGAGTCTTTTTCTCTTTGACTTTTTTATAAACTCAGGACAGATTTTTTTTTCCTGATTGTCTATTTCCAAGTACTTTTAAGCGGTTTCTCTAGTTCACATGAAATGTTATAACAATTCGGTTCATGTAATACGAACAGTTTTTCCCCAATTCATCAATCATGTTATATCCAATTAGCTTAATGGAAACATGTGCTACACCAGCTGTACCTTTGGGAACTTATCATTTTTGAATCTTTATGCTTAATGTTTTTCCTGCTTTAGCCTTGTTTTGAATATATCCTCATTTTTAGATTCCAGTGCATTTTGAAATAGTTCAGCTTACATCTTCTTCTTCTTCTTGTGTATGGTGTGCACAGTCTAAAGTTGTCGGACAACTTGTTCTATTTGATCTTATTTGATTGTGCACGCCGGGTTGATTGCATTTGTCGAAACAGGGTGGACCACGTGGAGGTTTGCATTCTCCAACCCTTTCAACTTGCATAAAGCAGCATGACTTCAGCAACTTGATCAACTAAATATTTAGTATCATTCATGAAATGATCTTTCGTTTACCAACATAATCAAGGGGAAAGTAACCCATTGCATCAAGAAGCTCAGCATAAGACTTTGTTCTAGTAGAGAGCCCTTCTCACCAGTCTCAAAGTTAGGTTGGGAGGACCTTCTGTGGAAGGATTTCATTTGCTTTACAGCACATTTAATTCTCAACAGAGATGATCAGACTTACGAGTAAACGATTTTCACTCCTCCCTTTAGACCACCTTCAAATTCTCCTTTCCCGACACGCAAGCACCTGAGCTTTCACCACCACATCCTTTGACCCTGTTAGAGCAAGATGAATTTCATCAATCCTACAAGCAAACATTTGACATTTTTCAATGATGGGCTAGGGGAAATGCCAAAGCTAAAGAAAGATGATACAACGGAGAAATAGTTCACTTTTAGTCTGCAATGTGTATTAACCCTTACAGTTAAGTATCCATGAAATGCACTTGTAATGTAACTATTGCTGGAAAATATCAGCAATTCCAAATGTACATGCCAGCAAAGAGTTGAGAGAATTACAGATAAACTGGCTATAGGATGCATGATATTTCTTTTTTTCATCCCATGAATATATATCAGGATTTCAATCTAATAATTTGTACTTGTTAATGGGAATCAAACACACAAGTTATCTGAGTTGTATGGATTAGGGGAAAAATGCAAAAAATCCAACAGTATTGACTGAATCAAGAAAGTGGCAAATGTATGTGTATTGAGGTAAATATTAGCTTATTCATTTGGGGGGGTTTCGGGTACACCAAAACAACCAAAACATAAGGTTTATAAAGATAAACCATCTATGAAATGTTGGTTTATAGATGGAGAGGGAGTGCTGGAGCAGGAAATGCTAGGAAACGTACAAAAACAAAAAAAATACATTTAATACATGAGAGTTGAAGTAATAAAAAAATGATACATCTTGCCACAACTTATCTGGGAGGTGGCAAGCAAGTTTCACCCTCTGTACTCATGTTAAAAATATGTCTGCAGGAGGTAGTAATTACTTGATGTAATGTAATGTGAGTTGACGTTATATGAGGGGGTATTCATTGAGGGAAAATATTTACATAAACAGATATACATAAAATAATAATCTAAAGTTTTTTAGTAGGGTAAAACATGATTTGAAGAGTAAGTATCTAGAGTAAATAGCAACAAGATTATAGACTTTAAATGTTAAAAGAAAGAGGAAAAATAATGCATAATTAAAGCATTTAAAAGCATTATGACAGATAAATAAGGAAAATAGGAAAAGGTTGATACGAGGGAGATGGGCAAACACTGGTCTAGCCTAGAGTTATATCCACGAGTACGTTGCTCTACTCAACAGCCAAATATCTGTAGCCTCCCTTTGATTTGGTATTTTGTTGGTTCACATGCTAGATCAATGGTGTTTTATCATTAATGTTTTATCATTATTAATGTTTAGTGTTTTCTGAGTCATTCGTAACTGTCACTGTATGTCATATTGTTACTTGTGGGCGGAGCCCCAAGGCAAATTCCTTGTATGTGAATGCATGGCCAATAAACTTACTTACTTACTTAGACAGACATTTTGTTCGCATTGACATGTTGAGCTGAAGGTCCTGTTTCAGTGCTGTGTAACTCCTATATGACTAAATGATTTTGTTCTGAAGTCTCGGAGTGAGAGCAGTCTTCAGTTTACACAACTGGTCATTTAGAATGGAGGCACAGTGGTAGAGCTGCTGCTTTACAGTGCTGGAGACCAAAGTCAATTGGCTTCTATAAATTTGTCCTTAGCATGTAGGATAGTGCTAGTGTATGGAGGGGTCGCTGGTCAGCGTGGACTTGATGAACCCAAGGGCCTGTTTCCGCCTATATCTCTGAAGTCTAATGTAATGGCTAAAGAAATAGAGATATTCCGTTATTCATAATGGGACATTGTAGACATTACATGGTTAAAAGGGGGGGGGGGCAGCAGGATGGGCAGTCTGATGTTCCAAGGTACAGGTGCTTCAGGAGAGACGGACAGTAGAAGAGGAGAGGGTGTTGCGTTATTGGTTAAGGAGGACGTCAGTGATCAGGGATGACATTACAAACGATTTGTCTAGTGAAGCTATATGGGTGGAGCTGAGGAACAAGAAAAAGATGGTGACTTTGCTGGGAGTATACTACAGACCCCCAATTAGTTAATTAGTTAGAAGAGCAAATATGCCAGGAGATTGCAGGCAACTGCAGGTCTAATAAGCTTGTCGTAGTTGGAGATTTTAACTTTCCTAATATTGACTAGGAATGTCATAGTGTGAAAGGTTTGGACTGGGTGGAATTTGTCAAATGTGTTCACGACAGTTTCCTCCAGTAATATGTAGAGGGCCCATACTGGAGAGGGCAACGCTTAATCTAGTTTTGGGTAATTGGGAGGGGCAGGTGGATGAAGTGTTCATGGATGAGCCTTTTGGGACAAGTGACCACTGTTCTATTTTCCATTTAGGAGAGTTATGGATAGACACAGAGCAGGCCCACGGATTAAAATTCTAATTTGGGGCAACGCCAACTTTGAGGGAATGAGACAATAACTTGTTCAAGTTGACTGGAGTAGGTTGTTTGAAGTAAAAGGAATGTCAGGAAAGTGGGATGCTTTTAAAAGTGTGCTGACAAGAGTCCAGGACATGCATGTTCCTGTTCGAGTGAATGGCAAGGCAGGTAAGCATAAGGAAGCTTTGATGACTGGGGAAATAGAGGCTCTAGTCAAGAGTAAGGAGGAGGCATGGGGCAGGTATAAGCAGCTGGGATCAAGTACATCCCTGGATGATTTTTGAGAACTACGGATCAAGTTAAAAAAGAAAGGTAGACAAAAATGCTGGAGAAACTCAACGGGTGAGGCTGCATCTATGGAGCGAAGGAAATAGGCGACGTTTCGGGTCGAGACCCTTCTTCAGGAGTTAAAAAAGGAAATCAGAAGGGCAAGCAGGGGGACAGCATTTTATGCATATAATAAAGGAAAAAGGGTAACCAGAGAGAGTGGGACCCCTCAGGATTCAAATAGGTCAGTTCTACATGGAGCCATAGGAGGTGGGCAAGGTCCTCAACTAATATTTCTCCTCTGTTTCTCTGTGGAGAACGACACGAGAACTGAGGAGCTTGGGGTAGTCAATGGAAGTGTCTTGACAGTGGTCAGTATTGCAGTCGGAGGTGCTGATGCGCATGATGGTAGACAAAAGTCCCGGGCCTGATCTGATATATCCGAGGGCACTGTGGGAAACTAGAGAAGAAATTGCAGGTGCCTTAGCTGAGATTTATGAGTCGTCATTAAATACGGGTGAGGTGACAGAGACTGGTGGCAAATGTTGTGCCTCTATTCGAGAAGGACTGAAGGGATAAGTTATACATGCATTTAGATGGACAAGGACTAATTAGAAATAGCCAGCATGGTCTTGTACATAGGAGGCAGTGTCTCACGAATCTGATTGAGTTTTTTGATTATGTGACCAAAAATGTTGATGAGGACAGAGCTGTAGCCGTTGTATATATGGATTTCAGCAAGGCATTCGACAAGCTGTCGGCATGGTAGGCTCTCTGGAAGATTAGAGTGCAAGAGATCCAAGAAAGGATACCTGATGGGATAGAAAATTGGCTTTATGGATGAAAGCAGAGGGTGACGGAGGAAGGTTGCTTTTTGGACGAGGCCTGTGACTATTAATGATTTGGATGAGAACGTACATGGCATGATTAGCAAGTTTACGGATGACACAAAAGTGGGTGGTATTGTAGATAGTGAAGATGGATGTCAAAAATTGCAGCAGGATCGTGATCGGTTGGCTGGTAGGCTGAAGAATGGTTGATGGAATTTAATGCAGAGAAATCTGAGATGTTTCAGTTTTGGAAGTCCAACATGGGCAGGATATAAACAATGAATGGTAGGTATTTGAGGAGTATTGTGGAGCAGAGAGATCTATGAGTGCAGGTACATAGTTCTTGAAAGTGGCAGTGCAAGCAGATACGGTGGTCAATAAGGCTTTCGGCACTTAGGCTATCTTCATAGAGACATAGAGTGTTACAGCGTGGAAACGGACCCTTCGGCCCACAATGCCCACCGGCCAACATGTCCCAGCTACACTAGACCCACCTCCTCTCGTTGGCCCATATCCCTCCAAACTAATTCCTGACATTTAATTTTCTATTACTCCATGGTATACAATAAATACAGTGCCTCACGCCTCTCAGTGATCAAAGATAAGTACTACAAAAAAACTACTGCAAGGACATTGTTCTATGCATATTTCAATGTAAAACATAAACATTCAGCCCCTTAATGATCTGAAATACCTGAAATAATACTTAATTCTTCATATATTTCCTCCTGAAGAAACCACACAGCCATTTGAATCACCTTTCCTAAGTCTTTGCTCACCATTTGCTCTGAATCATAAAGTTTATTTTAACAAAAAACATGGCATCAAAATGAACAGCATATTCAAATCATTACTTGAACGTTAAACCTTTCACATTAGACTTCCTCAATATGAATACAGATCCATACCTAATTCTTTGGCAGCCCAAAAAGCCTCATCAGCAGAGCTAGCAACTTGTCCTTTTGGGATTTTTATGCCAGCATCTTTCAGCAAATCCATGCTCAGATACTCATGAAGGGAAAGATTTCTTTTGCATTGTTGCTGAGCTTCATTACCAACCAGTTTTAAGGACGCAGCAGAAATCTAAATAGTAAAAAGAATGAATGAAAATATGGTAGCAGTAGTTTAAAGAGCAATATAAAGCAAACACTTTGTTATAGAATTCAGTGGGACTGGGCATCGCCATGGATGGACGGAATCGTGACATTTCAGGTGGAGACTTTGGGACACAGAGTTAGGAGAGAGGGAGTCTAGAAAATAGGAGGGGCAAGATGTGGGAATGACAGTTTATAGTTTACGAGCTGGAAGGCTACGAGGGGGGGTCCCAAGTGGGAGGGGGGTACGTTGGAGTCATGAAAAAGGGATCATCAGTGTAGGCGAGGACGTCTTCCGTGAAGAACGCTGTGATGCGGAGGCGAGGCAGATGAGCTCCCAAGTCGTGGGGCGAGAACTCATTGTGGTGGGGACGGGAGGGGGACAAAGGGGTAGTCCTCTGCTGAGGGACCGACCTTTCAGTGTCGGAGTAGGGGGTTTGGTGAACACACGGGCAAGGCATGGGGCGTTGTGGCCGGAGGGAAGGCAGGTGAGTGCACTTGAGGACGGAGCGTTGTGTGGTGGGGGGGTGGAGGGTGGTCAAGGGGGTGCGGGGGGTAAGAGGGGCTGTGGTGATGGGCGAGGAAGACAGGCTTACATGGTGGGGGGGATGGGGAAGACAGTGGAATAGCCACTAAGGTTACTGGGGCTGGGGCGGGTTGGAACGGTTCATTGTTAGTTAGGAAAGGTGACAAAGGGCATACAATCAGTAAAATTAATCAAAGGACAGTGAAACTGGTCAGAGAACTGGGGTGGGGATGGGATGGAGAGAGGGGGAAAGCAAGGGTTACGAAGTGAGAGATATCAATATTCATAACACTGAGTTGTAAGCTGCCCAAGCCAAATACGAGGTGCTGTTCCTCCAATTTGTGTTGGGTCTCACTCTGCAATTGCAGGAGGACCAGGACAGAAAGGTCAGTGTGGGAATCACCGAACTGCGCTTGGGCATGTCGATATACAGGAGTCCTCACCTGGAACAGCGGATACAATAGATGAGGGCGTGAGGCTCCCAGTGACTCTGCTGCCTGATTCGGATTTGCGCTGGTCCTCTTGGACCGGCAGTCGAGGATGTTTCGGGATAGGTGTTGCATCGCCTGCTGTTGCAGGGGAAAGATCCTGCAGAGGTAGTGGTTTGGGTCGGAAGTGTTGTTAAACATGGAGTTGCAGAAGGAACGCTCAGCGGAAAGATGTGGAGATGGAAATTAGTGGCTTGTGTTGGGATCCCGTATGGCAAAAATGTCAGAGAATTATAAGCTGTATGCGACGGCTGATGGGGTGAAAGGAGAGGACTAGGGGGACTCTGTCCATGTAACAACATATGGGAGGGGGAGTAATAGAAAAGGGAGCTGCAGGAATACCGACGAGACCCGTGTGAGGGCCTCATCGATGATTGGAAGAGGAACCCCCATTCACCTTAAATGAGGACCATCCTTAATATCCTGGGTATGGAACACCTCATCTTGGGCGGCCAGGGAAGGATTATGGGAGTAGGAATTAAAATCTTACAGATACAAGGTGGGAAAATGTAATCTAAGATAGCTGTGGTAAAGGTTTTATAATATATGCCCGTTGAAAGTCTATTTCCCTAGTGATGGGGAAGTGAGATCAAGAAACAGACCTTTTCACACCCGTCAGGCCGTTGCAATACAACACTAATCCTCCGAATAATTTGTCCACCTCCCAACGGGATCCCACAACTATCACATCTACCCTTCTTCCACCCTCTTTTCCGCTTTCCCGCAAAGACCATGCCGACTGTAGCCTCCCTGGTTAACACATCACTTCTCCACCCAAACCTCCCCCTCCCCAGGCACTTTCTCCTGCAACCGTAGAGGATGCAACACCTGTCCCCATACCTCCTCCCCCGATTCCGTCCAAGGACCTCACCTTTCAGGTGAGGCAGAGGTGCTCTTGCACTTCCTCCAAACTCATCTACTGTATCCACTGTTCCAGGTGAGTACACAGGGCTCAAAATTAACGGTTGCCCGGGTGCCAATGACCACCCAAAGCGCCTCTGGGCAACCTAAACGCTGAGTACTTTTGCCCGGCTTGGCACTGCAGATACTGGTTTATATCAAAGATTGACACAAAAAACTGGAGTAACTCAGGGGGTCAGGTAGCATCTCTGGAGAAAAGGAACGTGACGTTTTGTGTCAGCGACGGCTGTAATGCGTGGAAAAGATGCTAGAGTGCTTGAGGGAGGGTCGGATCAAATGACGGGGCCCCCGCCAGGAGCAGCAGTGAGGCGACGGCGGCTCCATCTCCTCCTCCCGCGCCCCGCCCCCCTGATAGCGGGCCGCAGCCTGCCACTCTTCCGCCAACGGCCTTTCAAAAATGAAAACCTCTTGCACGCCGAGGGCCAGGAGGAGGGAGGGAGCATGGGGGAGGGCCTCCTTCCGCCCGTCCTGAAGCATCTGCCCCACTCGGCCGGCTCGGCCCCCGCACCTTCCGTTGATTGTCGTAGGAGGGGAGGCGGTGGCTACGAGATCCCACCTGCCTCCCCCCTTTAGTGGCAGCACTTGGCGGTGGACAGGGACGGCCAAGGCAACGATGATGCCAGTGTTGACCGAGGATATCGCTGACAAATTCTTCCACCTACTCTTCCCTTTCCTCTATCTCTCTCTCTTGTATGCCTCCTCCCCCCCCCCACCCCCCTTATACCTGAGACCCCTCCCTCTCCATCCCACCACTGATCCCATTCCTGCCTCTATGCAGTCCTCACTGAACATCCCGGTGCTCCCCCACTCATTTACGTGTGTCAACCCCCCCACCCCCATCTATTCATCCTGCACTGAACTCCCTAATCCACCTCGCAATGATTCTCCTGCCACCCCCATCAAAGCCGCACCTACACTGGTTCCCCAATTCATCCTGTAATGACTCCCCCTTTTCCTTTCCACATTTTTTCCCATCCCATCCTGCACTGCCCCACACCCCTTCATCCTTCACTGGTCTCCCCATCCATCCTGTACTGCTCCCCCCATCCACCCCTGTACTGATCCCCCCCATTCATCCCATACTGTCCCCCCCCTCCATTTATCCTGCACCGATCCCCCCCATCTATCCTGTACTGAATCTTCCATTCTCTTATACTGATGCCCCCCCCCATTCATCCTGAACTGATCCCCCTCATTCATCCTGTAGTGATCTCCCCTCCATCCTTACTGAAACCCCCTCCCCCCCCATTCATCCTGTACTGATCACCACATGCATACTGTATGATCTCCCTCCCCTCCATTCAGGTACTGAAACCCCCCCCATTCCTCCATTATGTGATGCGCCCAACCATCCCTGTAGTGATTCCCCCCCCATCCATCCTGAGTGATCCACCCATTCATCCTGCACAGAACCCTCCAATCCACACTGTACTGTCCCCCTCCCCCATTCCTCCGGTACTGAAACCCCCCCATTCATCTGCGCTGATCCCCCTCCCCCCCATCCATCCTGTGCTGATCCCCCCCCATTGCAAACCCACTGTCCATACCCCGCGCAATTTTACCAACTCCAACCAATACGCACTAATTCCCCCCTGCCTCAATCCATCCATTACTTCACCATTTGCCTTCCTTCCCAACCCCGCCTCCTCCACCACCATCTATCTCCCCCCCCCCCCCCCCCCCCCCCCCCCCCCCCCGACCCTATTGTCTGGAAATGTCTTCAGAGCGAACATTGACTATGTTTGATAACGGAATGCACTCAAATGTGTTTTAATTCCCAATGTTATTATTTGTTTTAAATCCATAACGATGTATTTAATTAAAAGTGAACACGTGAACATTAAAACCGCAGTGTTTGATTGTCACTACTGCTACCGTTGACACTTTTTTACATAATTCCATTTTAACGTCCAAATCAATGCTCTACTATAGAGATCAAATAATGTATGTTTAATGAGCAACATTCACAACTATACGTTGGATTTATCCAGGTTTTACTTCTAGTCAGTCATATAAATCACAAATTTGGTCAGGAGATATTTCTGTTGAAATTTTAACGTTAATTCTGAAGTGGGAATGATGGAAACAGCGTTTATCAACAATTTTTTTTTAAATCAGGTGCTTACATACTGGTTATCTTCATTGCTGTTCACAACACATACATCTAATCTGAATGCCTGGTAATGTGGCGTCTTTACATCTTAAAAATATTACCAAAAGAACATTTGCTGCATTTATGTCCTTTGGCCATCTCTTGTTAGTTAGTGAAATGATAAAAACCATTCCGTATAGATGGTATAGTCAGTTTTAACAGCTATTATCCATAAAATGCCTGAGAAAATTCCTTGCAACCTGTATATTTTGTTGTGGATAAATTATGTGGGAAGCGAGAGTGTTTCTGTACCAACAGCAATAACGACCCATGCAATGGCCATGTCATGATAATTTTCGTACCTTCACAATAAAACAAGCTGCAACAATCTGTAGTGTGCACGTTAGGCATATCTGTTATCAATGTCCAGACTTATTGACACAGTTGATCATGACGCAGAATAATCATCCACATTTTTGTTTGAAAGGAAACAATAATAGAAATTTGCATTAATTGCAATGTGTAAAAAGAGTTGAGATACTGTATTTTAATTTTGCTGCATGTCATTGTGGTATATATCATGTCTTGATTGGTGAATATGTTTAGTTTGTGACTTTATTTGAAGCAGAAATAATATGTGAATGCTTCATTGAGCATAATTCCGACTGGTAACTACGCACTTCGTCCAAGCATATTATTGCACGCGTCATGCAAGCCGTCTTAAATAACCACCTAAACTGTCATATGGCAACCTAAAAAGCTGCCTAGGTTGCCCGGCTGGCAACAGAGAAAAAAAGTTAAGTGAGACCTGTTACACCTATATATTGGCAAGACCAAGCGCAGGCTCGGCGATCGTTTTGCTGAACACCTCCGCTCACTCCACCTAGTCCAACACAATCTCCTGGTTGCAAAACATTAATCCTCTCCTCCCATTCCACAATCCCACACTGATTTTTTCTGTCCTGGTCACCTCCACTGTCATAACCTGCTTAATTTGTTTGAGGAGCTTACGCAACCCAGTGGTATGAATACTGTCCCTGAAAATGATCTCGACCTGAATGTCACCCATCCATCTATCCAAGAAGTAGCCTGTCCTGCTCCCTTACTCCAGCAATCTGTGTCTATCTTCGTAATGATATCTTTGATTCCCTCAACTTCAAGTAACCCTTTGCTTCCTCACTCCTTCCGACCCACCCTTCCCCTGGATCTCCAACTACTTTCACTGTCCTTTGATAATTTTACTGATTGTATGTTTCCATGCAACACCTTCACCTCAGCTAACAATGAACCATTCTACATTTCCTTACCATTTGTCCAGCTTTGATCTGTCGTATTTCACAATTAACCCCTCCATACTCGATTCCCCTCCGCCCCTGACTCTCCGTCTGAAGAAGGGTCACGACCCGACACTTCACCCTTATCTTCGAAATGCTGCCTGTCCTGCCAGAGTTACTCTACTTTTTGTGTCTATCTCAGTGCAAACCACACCTGCCGTTCCTTCCAACTGCAGAACGATAGTTTGGATTAAATTTTAATCACTGATATCTAAATAATTGGCATACATAGAGAATTAGGCAGTACGTTTCAAAAAAGTTTCTGAGAACTTCAGCAGTTTTTTTTAAGGATCTTTATTATTAGAATCTATAGAAAACAATAGTCAACAACCTTTCAATTGATAGCCACAGACCATATTTCTTATATGTCGTAATAATGTCAAAATTGCTGTATAAAACATAATTGTAACTCATTACTCACTAACAGCACAACGTAAGAGCTTTCTAACTTCTAGGTAACCATTAGACCTCTTTCAAATAGACTTGTGTGTAAGCAAAAATAATTGCATGATAAGATGGACATGGGTTACAACAAATATACCAATAACTCAGCGCCATGCTGAGTTCCCATAATTCACCTTGATTAATGAAGATGATCAAAAGAGCCCAGTAAAAGGTTAAACGTTAACGTTGCCGTCATTTCAACTGTGTTTCCAGTGTAACTTTCAAGCCATGAGATGCAAAGGAAGACGTAGATTGTAAAGTAGCTGACAAGGAGAAATAGCCTGGTGGAATTGGTCAGACTCACAAAAGCAGCTTCTTGGGTTGTATCCTAGGTCCATCAACTCAAAATGTCACCATTCTCTTGCTTCCCAGCTGCTTATCCACTAAGCTCTTACAGCAAGTTTTTATTTACTCCAGAAAAAAAAACTTACTGGCTCCATCACACATTGGACTAAGCTTCACGTCACTTTACGCTCAATCAGTCCCCTGACATGAGGACATTGCTAGGGCTTGACACCTTAACTATCTAGTGAGAGGTTGCGGCTAGACCTTTATACTCTGGAGCGTAGAACAGTGAAAGGCTTGGATAAGAGTGGTGGTGGATGGGAATGTTTTCTACTGTGGAGTGTCTAGCATCATAAGGTCAAAGCCTCAGAATGAACAAAAACTTTGCTTAGGAAGGAGATGAGAGGAATTGTTTATTTAGTCGAGGGTTGGTGAACCTATGGAAAATTAAGGTAGGGGTTGGTAGGAGGGGGAGTGGGATAAGGTGCAATGCAGTGGGGTGGGGGCGGTGAGTATAGAAAACAAGAAAAATAGGTGCAGGAGCAGGTCCATTCAGCCCTTCGAGCCAAGCACCCGCCATTCAATACGATTATGGGTTGATCATATTCGGTACTCCTTTATTGCTTTCCCCCCATAATCCTTTGATTCATTTAGCCCTAAGAGCTAAATCTAACTCTTGAAAACATCCAGTGAATTGTCATCCACTGCCTTCTGTGGCAGAGAATTCCACAGATTCACAACTATCTGGGTGAAGAGGTTTTTCCTCATCTCAATCCTAAATGGCCTACCCCTTATTCTTAAACTGTGACCTCTGGTTCTGGACTCCCCCAACATCGGAAACATTTTTGCTGCATCTAGGCTGTCCAATCCTTTAAGAATTTTATATGTTTCTATAAGAACCCCTATCATCTTTCTAAATTCCAGTGAATACATGCCCAGTCGACCCATTCTTTCATCATATGTCAGTCCCGCCATCCCGGGAATTAACCGAGTGAACCTATGCAGAATCAATAGCAATAACGAATCAATGAACCTAGTGAATCAATAGCAATAATGGCCTCCCTCAAATTAGGAGACCAAAATTGCACACAATACTCCAGGTGCGGTCTCACCAGGGCCCTGTACAATTGCAGTAGGACCTCCTTGTTCCTAAACTCAAATCCTCTCGCAATGAAGGCCAATATGCTATTAGCTTTCTTCACTGCCTGCTCTACCTGACTGCATCTTTGCTTCCTGTCTGCAACCAGTTCTCTATCCATGTCAATACCCAACTCCCAATACCATGTGCTCTAATTTTACACACTAATCTCTTGTGTGGGACCTTGTCAAAGGCTTTTTGATAGTCCAGATACACCACATCCACTTATCCCTTATCCATTCTACTTGTTACATCCACAAAAAATACCAGATTAGTCAAGCATGATTTATTCCCCTTCATAAATCCATGCTGACTTTGACCGATTCAGTCACTGCTTTTCCAAATGCGCTGCCATAACAATCTTAAAAATCGATCCTCAAGCATCTTCCCCACTCCGATGTACGGCCAACTTGTCTACAATGCCGCTTTCCACTCTCCTTCTAGGCCCTACTTTCTTAAAAATGCGGTTACATTGCATACCCACCAGTCCCAGGCCTGATCCAGCGAGAGAACATTGGAAAATGATCTCCATGATCATTTCTAGGGCCACCACCTTGAGTAGTCTGTGATGCAGGTCCCATCAGGCCCTGGGGATTTATCTGCCTTCAGTCCCAACAGTTACATATCACCATTTTCCTAACAATTTTGATTCCTCAGTTCCCTCCCCTCTCACTAGATCCTTGGTCCCCAGTATTTTTGGGAAATTGACCGTGTCTCCTCAATAAAGACAGAACCAAAGTACTGTTTAACTGTTCTGCCCATATCTTGTTCCCATTATAAATTCACCCTGTCCTCTGATTGTAAAGGACCCTACATTTGTCTACACTAATTCTTTTCCAATTACATGTCTAAAGAATCATTTACAGTCAATTTTTTATATACCTCCCCACAAGCTTTCCTTTCATGTACTTTTCCCCTCTCTTAATTGACCACTTATGTCCTCCACCGTTGAGTTCTATTTTTATCCAGCCCTCCGAGCTATTGCCTGCTTCCTCCCCCAATTTATATGCCTTTTCCTTGGATTTAGCCACAGTTGAAACCAGCTCGTGCCCCTTCCCCAGTTATAAATTTTTTCTGCCAGAACAGGGATGGACAATTTTGGAGGCACCATGCGGTCCTTAAATCTTTGTCATTGCATCTCCCGACAACACTTTCAGTGATAATTTGTCTGTCTATCCTAGCCAAATTACAATCTCATACCTCAAACACCATTCCGTACTTTAAATACAGGGACCCCTAGTTTCTGAAATTAACCATGTCACTTTTCCATCCCAATGCAGAATTTCACCATATAAAGTCACAATGATTCCCAGGAGCCTTGCACAAGACCCCGCTAACTAATCCTCATTACACATACCCAGTCTAGGATGCCTGTCCTCTGCTGTATACATTCAGGAAATCCTACCTCCTCAAGCTGCTACCAATTTGGTTGGCCCAATCTAAATGTAGATTAAAGTCACCCCATGAATAACCTGCTGTACCTTTGCTAACACATCCCAATTTCGAGCTTGATGCTATCCCCCAACCTCCATACTGCTGTTTGGTGTCTGTATACAACTCCAACAAGCTTTTTCTGCCCTTGGCTATTTTGCAGTTCTACCCATAACCGATTCTACAGCATCCAAGCTAATGTCCGCCTTGCTATGCATTAATCTTCCTCTTAATCAGCAATTGTGCCACCCCACCTCCTCTTTCTTTCTGTCAACCTTCCCTGATATCAAATACCCCTGCAATTTTTAGCTCCCACGCCTGGTCAGACCCTTGAGCCATGTCTCCTTAATCCACAACTATATATATTCCTTAACCTACCAACAGCACATTCAATTCATCAACATTATTAATAGTCGGGCAGAATTAAGGGGAGAAGGGAGGGAAGAAGGGGGGGTTGAGGAAGGGGGTTAGGAAAGAGGTGGAGGGTATGGGTCGGGGGTTAATGGGAAGGTTAATGGGTGGGGTTAAGAGGTAAAGCAGGGTTTTAAGGGTGGGGGGTAGTAAGGCGCTGGGATTAAGGGAAGGGATGGTTGAGAGGTAGTGAGGCAGGGGTTAAAGGGAGGTGTAATGGGAGGGGTAAAAGAAGAGATTCAAAGGCGCCTTAAAAGCCAGTATGAAGAAATGTGAAATCGACATCGACAATTGGGAAACCAATGCCAATTACAGGAAACTCTGGCGAACCATCATCCAAGAAGGAACAGCGGCCTTCAAAGCCAAGATGCGCTGAATTAGAAAAGAGAAGAAAACAGAGAGAGGCAGCAACTACCAAAGCTCGATCTGTCATCTGGAATTACTTGTCCTGAATGCTGAAAAACTTTCAAAGCCAGGATTGGAATCAAAAGCCACCTGAGATAACACAATGTAGGCCATCATCCTTGACCTCAAGGGATAGCCACGACGAATGGGCGGGGGTTAAGGGAAGGGGTAAGGGCGGGGGTTAAGGGAGTGGTAAGGGCGGGTTAAGGGAGGGGTAAGGCGGGGGGTTTAAGGGGCGGGGTAAAAAAGGGCGGGGGTTAAGGGAGGGGTAAGGCGGTTTAAGGGAGGGGTAAAGGCGGGGGTTAATGGGAGGGGTAAGGGCGGGGGTTAAGGGCGGGGAAAGGGCGTGGTTAAGGGGAGGGGTAAAGCGGGGTAAGGGGAGGGTGTAAAGGAGGGGGTAAAGGCGGGGATTAAAGGGGAGGGTAAGGGCGGGGGTTAAGGGTATGGGTAAGGGCGGGGTTAATGGAGGGGTAAGGCGGGGGTTTAAGGGGATGGTAAGGGCGGGGGTAAAGGGAGGGGTAAGGGGGATGGTTAAGGCGGAAGGGTCGGGGTAAGGGGAAGGGGTAAGGGCTTGGGTTCAGGAAGGGGTAAGGAAAGGGCGGGGGGTTAAGGTCGGGAGGGTAAGGAGCTGGGGTTAAGGGAGGGGTAAAGGGCGGGGTAAGGGGTGGGAGACTGGGCGGGGAGGATAAGGGCGGGATTAATGCAAGGGCTTTAGGGGGTTGTAGGCAGGATTAAAGGGAGGTGGGAAATGAGTCCCGGGGGGAGAAGGCCGGGTGTTAAAGAGGGGGGTGGGGAGTTTTGAGGGGAAGGGGTATTGGGGCGAAGAGCGAAATAGGCGGGTTAAGGGGGAATATGCGGAGTAATGCCGATCTGTGAACCGCCCACGCTCGGACAGGCCCCAGACCCATGTCGCCGTGGCGCGATCCTTTTTGTCCGCACCCGGGATAGATTCCGTAGCCCGTGGTCGTAAACTACTACCCTCGAAGCGCGAAAAGACCGCGGCTCACCGCTTTGACCCGAGCCAGAGCCGTGAAAGGAACACCAAGCCGCCATGATTGACCGGACTGTACACACTGTTCGCAGGGGCGCGCCGCGGCTGCTGGGCCAACGCGCGTGGCTTGCGTATCCAGCCCGTGCGTCCTCTCTGTGATCTGTGGCGCGACATTGGGCGGGGCTGGGCGGCTGTGACAGTGGCGGGGGCCCTGGCGGCGACAGTTGGCGGTCGCTGTGCGGCGACATTGGGCGGGGCTGGGCGGCGACAGTGGGCGGACTGGCGCGACAGAGGGCGGGGCTGGCGGCGACAGTGGGGCGTGACTGGGCGCGACAGATGGGGCGGGACGGGCTGGACCAGCACTGGGCGGGGAAGGTAAGGCACATGCCCGCGCCGCGAACAATCGAAAACATCGCCTACTTTCTCCAGAGATCCTGCCTTCCTGCTTGCTTGCCCCTGCCTCGCTGAGTTACTGTGTCGAGCTTCTTGTAGATTTCAGAATGTGAAAACGGACGGACCATACACCAGTCTTTATTGGTGGGACAGCAGCTTCAAATTCCTCGGTGTAAGCATCTCAGATCATCTGTTCTGAGCCCAGTACATTGAGGCAATTATAAAGAAAGCTTACCAACACCTAAATTTCTCATATTTGATAAGTCTTTGCGCATCACTGCATATACATTTCATTCCGCACAATTCTAATCATATCCTTACCTTATCAGCGAACTACAGAGGTTCACTTGCATCTCTTCCAATCTAGTTCATTGCATTCACTCTTCTTGATGTGTCCTTCTCTCCATCCACAAGACCAAGTGCAGACCCATTCATTGAAAACTTGCACTCTGTCCACCAAATGCCTTATGGGGTTCCCAGTTGCACACTCCTTTTAATTCCCATACTATCCTTGGCCTCCTGCACTGGCAGAATGAGGCCATTCATGAACTAGATCAACAGCACACCTAATTTTTTGGGCAGCCTACAATCCTGAAAACAATGAATTTCAAACATACTCCCCCTCTGGTTGTTTTCGCCCATAACCCATGGTCCATGTTCCGGGCCCCACCTTCTTACTTTATCCCACCCTACTCTGTCCCCTGAGAAATCATTTATCCACCCCTCTTTCCCCAACCTATCCGGAGCTTTTCATTCCTCTTCTTTCCTCATCTGTTCTTTTGTCTCTTTTTGACCTCCAGCCTGCCAATAAGTCCACTCATCTGCAATCACCACCCCACCCATATCCACTCTCTTTCCAGCTTTCTCCCCACTACTTCATCAGTCTGAAGAAAGATCCCAACCCAAATGTTATCTGTCCATTTGACCCAGTGAGATCTTTCAGAATTTGTTTTGTTTGCTCAACATTTCTCTGAGGCAAGACAGATTCCAAATGCTGGAATCTGGAGCAAAATAGATCTGCTACAAGGACTCAGCTAGTCAAATTGCACCTGTAGGTGCACAGTGGAGAGCATGTTAACTGATTATAGTATGGCCTGGTCCATTATGAATATTGACTTCCACATCCTGGAAGGCTTCCATTAATGGTGAAAGGATCTAGATCCTGCATCGGAACTGATAAACATGAATTATCAACCTTAGCTATCTTACAGTCTTATGGTACATCACCTGGGATTAATGAGGGTGCACAAATATCCATCAGGATCCCCGCTATAACCTTCCCTTACTTCCCATAGTAAAGTTTAATAGATCTCATCTGGTCCTGGGGATTTATCAACCCATGTGCATCCCATAACTTCAAACACCTTCTTATTGGATATTTCCCCCAAATTGATAAACTAACCCCAAGATTCTTCAGGAAAGCCTGCAATTAACTCAGTTCTTTTCTTTCTAAGCAGACAATGGCGTTTAAACTGTAAGTGATGCAGAGAAGCAATAAACCAACAAATTCAAAAAAGTAATCACTTGTCCACATGTCTGCAACATTGCAGTAATTTGGATTTAATACTTTTGTCTGTCAGAAAATAGAATTGAACACATTCAGGATGGCTTTTATTTCGAACAAGATATACAAAAGAAAAAAATAGACCAAGTCTATAGGAATGTTCAAACCTCTGTTGCATTTCAAATAAAGTAATGCATTATGGGATTCTGCTGCATATCTTGAAATAACATTTTAGATTGAGAAACAAAAATGACTTTGATAAAACATGTCAGTCTTTCTATCCAGTTTTCTATTGTGCATTTCATGGGAGAGAAATGCACAATACATTGCATATTTTTTTGATATTCCAGCCACTTAAATAATTAAAGAATGCTGGTATATTGTTTTAATAGTTTTATGGAAATATTATAAGGATTGGTAAGGATTTTTGCAGAGCTCATGAATAAAACAAAATAACAATTTCAGTTGCACATTCAAGGTAACAACATCAATAAGGATGTTTTGCAGGTGTTTTTTAAATGGGATTACAACACTGGGATACCCAAGTATGATCAGCTGACATACCGTACACTATTGCGTACAGTTTGGTCTCCTAATCTGAGGAAAGACATTCTTGCCATAGAGGGAGTACAGAGAAGGTTCACCAGACTGATTCCTGGGATGGCAGGACTTTCATATGAAGAAAGACTGGATAGACTCGGCTTGTACTCGCTGGAATTTAGAAGATTGAGGGGGGATCTTATAGAGACTTACACAATTCTTAAGGGATGAACATGCTAGATGCAGGAAGATTGTTCCCGATGTTGGGGAACTCCAGAACAAGGGGTCACAGTTTAAGGATAAGGGGGAAGTCTTTTATGACCGAGATGAGAAAATAATTTTTCACACAGAGAGTGGTGAATCTGTGGAATTTCTGCCACAGAAGGTAGTTGAGGCTAGTTCATTGGCTATATTTAAGAGGGAGTTAGGTGTGGCCCTTGTGGCTAAAGGGATCAGGGGGTATGGAGAGAAGGCAGGTACAGGATACTGAGTTGGATGATCAGCCATGATCATATTGAATGGCAGTGCAGGCTCGAAGGGCCGAATGGCCTGCTCCCGCACCTATTTTCTATGATTCTATGATCTGTTCAGGGGTCAGGCTCAGCTATTTTCACTATCTCAATTACAATTATTCCTTAAATTTTGAAACTGTTTTAAACATCAGAGTTAAATCTCAAAACAAAAGAAATTTGAAACAGAACTGTTATTGTAAAATTCACCTTAAATTCGCCAAAAATTAAGTTGAAAGAGTATATTTCCTTTTATATAAAAATGACTACACAATGAACAGCAAAGTAGCTTTTAATTGAAAACCAAAAATAATTGTAATGTTATATGAAACAAGCCTCTGTTAAGTTCTAAAACACATCAGATATATTTTGGAATACAAATTGCTTTTCCAAGTAAAGATGATACACCAAATGTTTGTTTGACAAAGAATGTTTCACTGGAAAATATTAATAATAATCACAATACAACTGGAACGAGCAAATAATTCTAAACAATTTGCAGAAATGTAAACTTACTTTACAAAGTAGACAAAATTGAATTTGATAGTTGCAATATTGCCAAATTTATTTAAGTTTTTGGACATAAAAATGTAGATAATAATAAATTGCACAAAGAGAATAAAATTAAAAATCAAAGCGTAGAAACATCCCACATTAAAAATAATTTAAACACAGAAATGACTACAAAAATAGAACAATTTCAAAATATGCTAATGACAAGTAGTGAACCGAGACATCAGCTGATGATGGTACTGTAATGGCACATTTATTTACTTTAAACAAGAGTAGCATCCATACCATATTTTAATTTATACACAGGCAAGATGAACTGCATTCGCTTAACATTACTGTACATACCCCTCAGACTTTCCATACTGGAATTAATGCAACCAACCCCAAACCTCCTTGGCAGATCATCTTGAGCAACTGAGTGTGTCAAAATATTGGCGTTATTTTGAAAATAATTTTGAAAGATGGGTTATGTCCACTTTTAGGAAGCATCATAGTCATCATCATCTTCATGTTTCCGTTTCAATGGGTTTAACTCAGTGGTACTACTCGGGTTTGAGACCATGTTAGTTGTGATAAGGATATTTTTTGATCCAATCAGAGATGGATTTATCAGCACATTTTGGACTGAAGTTGATGAAGAGATCCCAGAGGCTGCAAGATAAAGTGTGCGATTGTTGAAGTCTATCCAAAAAGCATATTTACAAAACCAAAGCAAAGAAACAAATTAATCAATTTTACAATATAGTCTAGTTTAGAGATATGGTGTGGAATCAGGCCCTTACTTGGATTTACTATGTATTGTTGGGACACGGGTGTCACTGAACTATAATGTTTAAAGTATTAAGAATGTCAATGTAGTAGAATAATGCAAATTATTTTAACAATAATGGGTGGGAAGTAGTAAAATACCTGAGGATAATCCCAAATCCCAAATAAATAATGCATTTATTTTCTGTATGGTTTATTTTTATATTTACTTATTATATGGGAGGCCATTCAGCTCAGCGAGTCAATGGCGGATCATTAAGCATTACCATCATTCCCACCCCTCCCCTTACTTTCCCGTAATTTATCCTCCCAGATGCCCACCAACTCCACCATTTTTCCTTACAAGAAGTATTTGTTATGAGACGAAACCAGAACGTCTGAAAGAAAGTTAAGTGGTCACAGGAAAAATACGCAAACTCCAGACAAACAGGACTTGAGGTCAGTGGCAGGCCGCTGGTGCTATGTAGCAGCAACATTAATACATTCAATTATTCATTATATTTAGCACTGCCTGTTATTAAAAGAGATTTCTGTAATTTAAGATTGCAATTTTACCTGGCTTAACAGTAGCTTGTGAAGAAGGGATCTGTACTGTAAATCTCTGTCCAGCTAATGATGCAGGAGTTCCAACTTTTGCTGTAACTGCCAATGTTTGTGATTGTGTACCTGCAATAGCAAATTTTATACGTTTGAAATATATAGAAATTTACTCAACATTCAGAGGAAGTAGACGCTTCCTGTAAATTGCATTTGTCCAAAATATTTGAAGACCTTCCTTGTTCTAAACAGTTCATGATAGTGTAGTCAGTACCAATATGTAGATACATTAGTAGCTGTAATGTCTTGAGTAAAACTCGGTTGTGATTAGCATAATAAAGAGATATCCGACACTGATGAAATTTGCAAGTACTGCGTTCCATTTAATGATAGCATGGCCTCAAGAGGGCGCTCGCATTTACATGTTCATGACTAATACAAACATTGCATACATTACATCTCCCCCTTCAACTTTGGGGTTTCATATATGTGTACGTCCAAGGCATATAAAGTGTACAGTCATCATTAAATCATTGACTTATGTTTGTTTACATATAAAGGACTTAAGAATTGAACATAGTCATTCATTACTGCTAGACTTATAGCTAATGAATAACGAGACACAGGATATTATTCTTAAGTGTTTTGAAAGTAAAACATCACTTTTCAAATACAAGTCCATCGTTGCTAGACTTGTAGCCTATGAATAATGAGATAATCACGTTATCCTCACTACTCTACCACAATTAACACAGTGCTCTTTATACTTTGAACATCCTACTACAAAACTAGAAACTCCGCGTTTTGTTTTTACATTGCCTTCTTTTACTCTTGCCTAACCATTTTACATAACAAGCCGAGTTGGGGGTGTTGACAATCGCCCAGTTCTTGTGCGAGTCGTATTTCTGACTTGTTCTGTGTTGTATTTCTGTTGTGTGTGAGTGTGGCTTGGCACTCACACCGCATGAGTTGGGTTCCCCCACCGCATTACCTTGTGATGGGGGCTGTGATTGCTCAGTTTTCGCACTCTTTTGCTGCGTGTTGTCAGGGTATGGCTCAGTTGCTTCATGCACGGGCGGTATGTCCTTCCTGTTTCTGCGGTACTCAGTACCGCTCTGTGTAGAGATGGAGTAGCTCCGAGGGGTAATGCAACTGTGCAGCATTAACAATGTGGACATTGAGTTCAAAATAATCTCAAGTTGACATCCTGCCATGGACTTGCCTTAATGAACACTAATGTAACATTAAGGTTGTACTCTGAACACACAATGAAGCCTGTGGGACTGGCAAAGGGGAACGTTAAATTCGGTAATAAGGAATCTAGTGTTATCTTTCATATAGTAAGTGGGGATGTGAAACCTATATTTGAGAAACAGACGTACGAGAAGTTAGGGCTACAAGTGCGAAATAAGGTGGTTGATGGGGTGAGCGCGAGCCCAGCACGAGCGAGAGCGCCAGCTACTGGCAAACCACACAGGAGCGGAGTGGGGAAAGAGTCAGCGCCTGGCACTGCTGCACCCCACCCCAGCGGCACGCATACCGCGCGAGCCTAACATGATGGAACCTCCCACATGAGCAGCGTGGAGAAAAACTCTGCGTCTGAATTATACACTGCGAAAATCATTGAGGAAAACCACAAGCTTTTCTAAGGGCTGGGAAGGCTAAAAAAACTAGTACAACGTAGCGCTGCAAGAGAATGCACAACCCAAACAAAACCTGCCCCGCACTATCCCACATAAACCCAGGGATAAGGTCAAAGCCGAATTAGAGAGCATGGAAAGCTTGGGAGTCATAAAACCCGTGAGCGAGCCAACAGATTGGGCGAGTTCAATGACTTGTTAGGAAGCCTAATGGCGAAGTCCGCATATGCCTTGACCTGCGTGACCTCAATGCGGCCATTCGCAGGGAGCATTTCCCGATGCAGACTTTCAAGAACATTGCAGCCCGCATGCTGAAAGCAAAATGGTTCTCGAAATATAACGCTACAAGTGGGTATTGGTAGTTCCCACTGAGCGACGACAACTCGTGCCTGACCACATTTAATACTTCCTTTGGGAGTTACCGATACCTCATGCTCCCATT